>WXVQ01000279.1:0-24498 GCA_013372465.1 Nitzschia sp. Nitz4 | reverse complement strand
CTGTTATACCAGATCATGTAGAAATTGACGAGGGAACTGTGATTGTTGCCGTTGTACTCTCGCCATTCAAATCGATCAGACCAACGTTGTTTTGTACGACGACTGGTAGAATTCCACAGGGCCAGGGCCGTGGCTTTGTTGGATGAGGCGCTCAAAGCACATGGATCCTGGGATTATTCAAAATGACAAGATCTCAGGTCCCCACGAGCAGGTTCCAGGTTGGCAGCAAGTTCGTTGTTTGATGGAAGGAGATTGTGGAATTTGGGTTGGTCTCTGCTGTGATAGGCGCCGTCGTCGGTCCGTGGTGGCGCGATGATGATGGGAAGTAGGGTTGATTTCGGTGTCTCCAAGAGACAGTCGTGGGACACAAAGACATTTCCCACCACCACGCACGACGCACCGGCGGACCGATTGGACTTCGTTGTTTGGAGAAGAAGGTATCCTGGGCCGCGAGTTCCTGTCTTATTTAACACGCGTTGACCTCGTTTGTGCACAAATCACTTCACTCGCTGACATCCACAACAGGAGTGGCACAACTAAGGCCTCCCTCCAACACTCATAGCTTCTCTTCTGAGGACAATAGAACTCCGAACATCTGCAATAGTTTTTCCATGGCTCCTTCCGCCAAAACAACACCATGCAACAGTCGCAGCAAGCGACCTTCTTCGCCGCTTTCGCCGATTGCTCTGCAGCAGCGAGAAGAGCGAAGGATTGTGCAACAAGCCCATCGTCGCATGTTGCAAAAGAAGTACAAGGAGGCTTTGGCACTTGCGAATGACTTCTTGACGCAACAATTGGTGGATGACTGGGAAGGTCCTCTCACGTACTTTCAGACGACAGTTCAGCTTACTGTTCCTTTGCAACTAGAGCCAATCATTCCCCCAAAAGTTGCCCCGAATTCTCGCAATGTTTCCAATACAATGGGCGGCCAAGACGAATCGGATACAAGTGCCATGAGTTTTCAAGTTCGGTTAGGTACACAACTCAAAACGGTGGATGAATTAGCCGTTATCGCCTTGCAATGTTGGCATGAACTATTCCTCTTGCACCAGAAATCCCATGCGTCAGCGGCTCCTGTGGATGTTGACGTCTGGACTTACATCCATCCTGTCTTGCAAATCTACGCCAAACATCCCATGCCGATCCAAGTGTTCGTTGAAGTATGGATCCCTTTTTGGCTGCAATCGAGGTACCACCCTCCGACACCGTCTCCATCGCTGGCGTTGGCCTGGAACTGGCAAGTTGCGGGCCTTCTGCTTCGTCGAAATCAAACACATGGTGCCGACCCCCTACAACGTCAGTGGCTCAACCAGTCGGTCCAAACTCTATTCACGTTACAACTACCCAGAGTTCGTGATCCCTCCTTGGCGAAACAACTAGCTCAAGTTCTTTTGGATCGAACGGAAGACAAAGGACAAGGCCCATCCTCTCCTAGTTGGTCGCATCTGTTGGAGCAGTTGAATGACAAAGCAGTTGGTACGACCGACAACCCACGATCGGTTCAGCAACTTTCGACTCTACTGAGAAGTCAACAGCATCAGGCGTCTCAAGATGAACCCAGGTTATTACCCTCCGGCTTGGCTTTGCAATGCCTCGAACACATTCTTCAACATGATTGCTACCAAGCTTCACAGTCCAGTCGCAACGTGGCTGGTCTCGGACACAGCGAGGAAGCAGAATTGCTAGGGACGAATCTATCAACGGGCCATGATCCCACGGTACAGCGTGGTATGATTCCTTGGGTGCACCGGTGCCTCCGGAACCTGACTCCCCAACCCCGATCCATCGCCGCAATTCCTCAAATGCTATTCTCTTTGCTCAATGGGCCAGGGTCCCGTACTAGCAGTCGGCAGTCTTCTGTTTGGGAGAGAACCGTTGTTGTGGGTAGGCAGGTCTTGTCCTTTTCCGCTTTTGTTTATTTGCTGTTGCGATACCGTCGGATGTGGGCCAAGATAGCTACCCCGGTGCTGCTGGCTGTTTGGGCTCCCATGGCAGAGTTGTTTGAAGCTTTGGGGATTCCTTTGCCTCCCCGTCCAACACTTCCTAGAGCCATTTCGGCTCTCTGGAGTGCCACCAACACACCCACCAACCAGCGCTAGAGTGGGTGTGCCGTCGCTGGGGTTGATCACGAATGGGAGCATCCAATCCGAATTCTGAACGCAAGTGCAACTCTCCGAATTCATTTGGGTTCCGGTCCAACGCAACCCATCCAACAAGGACATTGTTGCTGGGCTTTCATCAGAGCAATGGTGCAAATCATGGTTGAACACTACGTCAAATGAGTGGTGTAAATGATCTATGTTTATGTTATGTATCATGCACTGAACTTGCATCCCCTGCTCGCGGTTGTTTCTTCTATTTCTAATGCGAGATATATTTTTCTCCTCATTACAAGTGACGATAACTTGCAACGCTAGAGTCGCTTCTGGTGGAGTACCTGTCTTGGTTCTTGGACGCTTCCAACATGGCATTTGCCTGGCGCATTTCACGCTTGTCTTCGATATCATGTTGGTCAAAGATGCGGAGTGCTTCTTCGATGATATCCTTGTGTTGCTTTTCCTCGAGATATCCAAATACATCCAGCTTGAGCTTGGCCAGGTTGACGAGACCTCTGGCATCGATGAAACGGATGTCCAACTCACGGCATAGGGAAGATTCAATCGACATGGCGGTGTTTGATAGAATTTCTGGTCTTGAGCGGGTGTGTAGGCTTTTGGATCAGATTCAACTGAAATTGTGGAACAAGGACGATACGAGGCGATTCTGGGATCGGCACGAGGTAGGAAAAAGCTCCAATCTAGAAACCATAGAAGATTGGAACAGGTACCAGCGCAGCAGAATGGTTCCTATAACCTTGAGAACATAAAAGCCGCGCAACCTCAGCTTTTCCTCTATGGAATGGTGCAGACAGAAAGTGACTGTGCCTCCCAGTGTTGTACTACTCGTACTTTTCAACCGGTAAGGTAACATTATTAGTGCTTCGTAGTAATATTGTATTCTTTCGTTTGCAGCTCTGCAGAAAGGGGGTTGAACGGAATGCCGAAAACATCCTTTTTGATATTGGATACATCATGCGGTGTTCGCCCAAGAGGACAGTCACGGGCAACACAACAGCACGTTTGTGTTCTTGGAGCCCTTTTCTCCGAGAATGCGGGTCAAAGTGGTAAACAAATATTGAGGCACAACCACAACTGCACAGCCAGGATGTCAATGAATGACATGACGGGGCCGAGAAAACATAGCAAAACCCGGCAAGAAGACAGCGTATGCAAACCATTGTCAACTTCACGGAACCTTATGAGGAGATGGAGTGTCAATTGGAACGACGAAATACAAAGTAGGTTAAGGTTTCTTCATTCCGTGAATGATCAATTACAAATATTATCCTTCAGGGGAGCACCAAGTTCTCTTGGTTACCAACGAGAACAAAGTGTCAGTTGACTGTGATTAATGGTAGATTAATACAAGGAGTGTTGCGAGAAGAGGAGAGATAACTTCTTCTCTGGCCAAATCGTCCTGTACGACGGCAAGGAAGTTCGGTTCTGTTCCCTCTTCTAGTACTGTAGTAGAGTATTAGAGAATACTACATACATCATGGCCAACAGAATATGCGAACATGCTATTCTGTTCCACGGCCAGAACTGGCACCGTTATGGTGGTCGAGTAGTTGGTGTTGGAGGAGTGATGTGAGGAGACAGGTACGTACAACTCGTAGAAGTTGTAGTCGTGCAATGTCTTGGAATAGGAGGATTAGATCGAGCCATGTGCTGACGTATGAGTATCTCGGGAATGGACTGGTGGGCCGATGGAATGCAAACCTTTTGACCTGCCACGTGGAGTCCCTTGCATTTTTGTCACCTGCACCTACCTAGCACCTTGGAGAAAGAATGGCTACTTCTTGCAGGTACACAACAGGTCGTTGGACACACCAAATTCAACTCAACCTGTGGGGATCAGAGTACTTTCTGTACTAAACTGCATGAGTTCAGTATTGTAGCAAGAAGCAACTCATAGTTGTACCAGTAAGTAGTACAGTACTCGTAGTGTATTGAACACTAGGAGCCGCCATTGGAGGGTTGGCGACTGGTAGTTGGGAACCCACCAGCCCCATGGCACAAAACCAAGAGGAGCCGTACTAGGTAGGTAGGTACAGTGACAGTGCTAGAATACGCAAGGGAAAAAGAGAAGGAGGTCGAGTTCGACGAGAGAACTAAAGTAGAGTATTTCATTACCCTACGAGTTGTCGGTCCATTGGTACTGTTTGTTAGCTTTTGGCCGGTTGCAGGAAGATGGCAAGACGGTGTTGAGTGTTTGTGTGTATCCCGATCTAATGCGCTTGCTTCTTGTGAACTCGATCCATCCACGCGTAGTATTCACATTCCTCGTAGGTGTGACGCTGGTGTCCACATTCGTTGGGACTGTAGAAGTTGGCCCGACGGCACTTGTTGAGGTCGACAAGGAGATGACCGCACTTGTCGCGGAAGGCGAGTGGAATCTTGGCTTCCTTCATGGCGGCCAAGTCTTGAGTCAACGTTGGCTCAGCCTCGGCGTTGCGTGCATGACCGTGTCCTCCCATTGTGAATATTTGTGATGTGTGGAGATTGAATTGTTGGGTCTGGGTGCCTCGCTGGTTGCCTGTTGTGGTTGTTGCTGCTGCGGCCGCCGCGGATATCTTTCCCCTTCAACTTGCCGCCGCCGCTGCTGCTGCACTGTCCAGTCGGGAGAGTCAAGTCTCCGAACAACGACTCGGTGGACCTTTCTCGCTGATTGGAGCCTGCCCCAACGGATATAACCGCAGATAACGTAGCTTTCCCTACTTTTGTGCAAGGAGTTCGCTCGCTTCTAGGAATTGTGATACACTCGCAATATGTGTGAGGGAGGGCCAGCTGTGGAATCCGAGTCTGCGTGTCGTTGTTGTTGCGGAAGAGTAGCTACTACTACGACGACGCACGACGAGAGGAACGATACGAGATACAAGGATCGAACCCAGCCGAGCTACGTAGCTTTGGATCTCATCCACCTTTCTGTTGTTGCATCGATCTCTCTTCTGCTAGAGAGCGATCCCTGTGTGTTTCTGTGAGTTCTCCTTGCTTGTGTTGGTGGCAGTTGCTCTGTGTAGTTACGTTGTGTAGTTACGTTGTGTTGCTGTGTTGTTGTGTTGTTGTGGTGTTGTGTCTGACAAACTTCCTGCCGGAATTCCCGTAGTCCAAGTTTACCGTTCGAGTAGTTTCTATTCCAATTCTCCACCATGTCAGAAGTTCCACCAACGCGTATGAACCAGCAAATCTACAAGGGAAAGCTGAAGGCTGCCCAAGGAGGTCATAAGCTCCTCAAGAAGAAGGCCGATGCCCTCAAGGTGAGTGTCGGCAGTTGGGTCCACGGTGGATGTGTGTGTTGTTGTTGTTGTTGTTGTTGTTGTTGTAGTTGTAGACGTGTGCTCTCACC
Organism: Nitzschia sp. Nitz4; assembly: GCA_013372465.1. Lineage (NCBI taxonomy): Eukaryota > Bacillariophyta > Bacillariophyceae > Bacillariales > Bacillariaceae > Nitzschia > Nitzschia sp. Nitz4. The sequence continues at coordinate 19,053 of WXVQ01000279.1, read as the reverse complement.
ACATCCCTTGTGTAGGTCAAATTCCGAGACTACGCCAAACACATTGCCGAGACCAAGTCCAGCATGTCCACGGATGCTTCCAGCGCCTTTTTCAGTCTCACACAGGCCGAGTACGCCGCTGGAAGCTTCAAGCAAAAGGTTGCCGAAGGAAGCATGACGGCTCGTGTCCGAGTCGGAGCCGGAGTGGACAACGTTGCTGGAGTCAAGCTTCCAGTCTTCTCCAAGTACGAAACTGGAGCTGTCGCTGACAACCAATCTCTCGGTCTCGTAGGAGGAGGAAAGAAGATTGTCGCTGTCCGCGAGAAGTTTACTGTGCTCTTGGAAATGTTGATCAAGTACGTACCACCCTCCTTGCCCTTTGCACTGCCTGCATGTTCTTACCTTGTTCTTACCTTGTTCTTGCCTTGTACCACGTGCAGGTTGGCGTCTTTGCAAACATCCTTTGTCACCCTTGATGAAGCCTTGAAGGTCACCAATCGCCGTGTCAATGCCTTGGAGAATGTTACCATTCCCAAAATTGAAGGGGTTTTGGCATACATTGGAAGGGAGTTGGATGAATTGGAGCGTGAGGACTTTACTCGTTTGAAGTTGGTCCAAGGAAAGAAGGAGGCCGAACAAAAGGAAGCGGCCAAGAAGAGAGATACCATGGTGGCCTCAGGCAAAGAGAATGATGCTGATATTACCGCTGCCTTTGATGCTGGGGATGATGACGATGTTGTCTTTTAAGGCCCATGCACCACTAGCCCCACTATTGGTATCATCGACAATTACTACTTCAGTAGTACACTACAGTACCGCAACCGTATTTGCAAAAAATATATATTTGATCTTGGTTTCCCTCTTTCTCTATCGTTTTGCTACTGTTTGCTACTGGTACTCGTAGTAGCGCTAGGTAGACCCTATACTACCTTGCATCATCTGGGAGCGCACATAACCGGGTAGTGTGTTGTCCGTGCCGCTGTGCACCACTTGCATGATACTCCCGGTAGATGACGAATGATGGATTCACCTACAGTTCACTTGTTGTACAGCTACATGGCCACGAGTACGGTTACGAAACCACTTTTGCTTCAACCTGATGTTCCTGATGTTTGCTGCTACTAACTAATAGTACTAACGGAGCATAATTTAACTATGTCAGGTTCTTAGTCAGCTCAGACCAGCAAGCGATTTGGACTTTCTCACAAGGCCAAAGCGGCATTCCACCATCCAATTGTCAGATCTCCTTTCTACGAGGATGTTTCGTTTGTGCGACGAAAACTGACTGTAGCACTACCCCGGGAGACAGCACAATCGTACCTGGAAAACTGAAAAGGAGTCAATGCATTCATATCCCATCGCTTGTAACCTTCTCGAACATAGGGAGGGACTGTCTCGCCCTCGGGTTTTTCTCTCCAAGATTCGGCGTTGCCCCATGTTTCCCATTCTAGCCCACTGGAGCCATCATCAGCCTCGCCAATCAAAATATACTCCTCCACCGCGGCATCACGGAACAATTTGGACCAATCTTGACCAATGGGCATCCAACTACACAGAACAATGACTTGGGTATTGTTGGATGGAGCACCAGCGCAATACTTGGAAATAGCTGTCTTTACATCCAATCGTTCGACTTCTGCCTTGGCAAAAATACCCTGACTTCCATTGTCGGTAGCCACAAAGGTCGGCGTGGGGATGTCGAAATGCTGAGTCTTCTTGGATGCCTTTCCTCGGGAACGAACTCCTTCTCCGCGATCTTTCCGTTCCGCATGTTCCCGCAAGAAATGTACCAAGAGGCCATCTCCAGCACCGACATCCAGCACAATGGTTTCTCCCCCTTTGGAAGCAAAGTGAGACTTGGTTCTATCCAGGAGATAGTCCCCCAAATGTTGGATATAGTCCTTGGTCCAAAGTTGGTAGATATCTGCCTCCTCGCAGACTGTATTAAAAGGACCACAATGTCCCACATGACCACCAGCCACCTCCAGGATATCCTCCAGAGACACCGTGCGCAAATCCGTCTCGATCGAAAGTTGGGCGTGACCTACCACAGTTCCATCATCCAGTTTGATGGCATGACCTCCTAACCGTTGTGCAATGGTATCCATAGATTGTCGAAGCTTCTTAGTATCCTTCTTTTTGGCCCAGTCGTACATTTCAAAAGCTTTGACCAAGGTATCCGAAGAGGGCAAGAGAGTCCTGGGATTCGCAATTTTGTTTCCTTTTGAGGTCGAGGAGGACGACGAAAGGGGTTTGAGGTCCAGTCTACCTCTCGCAATATTAGCTAGCATACGTTGGGTGGGGTGCCTCGAAAATTGAGGAGAGCTTCGCAGCTGAGGATAAGCATCCAACGCTTCCTAGAATTGGTTGGGACGATGGTGAGGAGAATGAATCAAAACAGTGTCAGACAAACATATGCAACACACCTTGACTCTTGGTCCATACTTGGCCACTAGGAACTCCTGTCGAGCCCATTTCATGATGCGAGGGTTCCACATCCATTGCAGGACATCTCCCCATTGTTCATTGGGAAGAAGAGCTGGACGCAAGTGTTCATCCAACACACCCAACCGTAGTTCAGCAATACTTCGTTGCGACTCAGCAATTTCCGCCGCAGATGGTGGGGCACCACCGAACAAAGCATCATAGGTTGCATCCAAGGCTTTTTCTACCGAAGAAGCTTCCTTGTGTTTGGTGACCACTCTAGCCGACTCGTCATAGACAGACAAACTGAGGAGTTTCTGAGAGTATGGAATTCCACACCAGAGATCTAGATATGGAGTATCACCTGCTCGAGGAGCCACAGCCATGGCCAGCACATTTCGGAGACTCAGTCCAGTTCGAAACATGGCGGATCCCATTATGTGGGTGATTTGTTTGCTTATTGTAAAGAGAACCATGGTGAATAGCGCGAATAGTGTGAATAGTGGAAATTGAAGGTTGATGAAGAGAGCAACAATACGGAATTAAGGATGGGTGCAATATTGAATGCAGTTGGGGTCTCTAGTTCATTGTCAGTGTGTCGAATACAACACTACTTGAAACGGTCTTGAACAGTTGTTGTACTACGAGTACTGTACAACAGGTACGGTGCCAGGAGACGATTTGCAATGCAAACAACCAGTCTCTTTCTGGAATTGCCAATGAGAGTTTGACGAGGATGAGCCCAGGAAGATTTTTGATGGATGGACCAACAGACGAAGATCGAGATCCAATCGGTCGGACAGCTGAGTCGAATGTATAGTTCCACGCGGCATCACTTGGTGCGATGTGCTCGTGCAGAACTCTACAAAATCCGTACGTAGTGGAGTTACCAAACACACGAACAGTGCAGCTTACATGCTGGGTCGTCCGTTGCAAGGGGATTACAACATTTTTCATGGGCCAATCGTGCCCAGCAATATAAGTCTCGTTGTCGCATGCCGACATTCACTCATCCCACGAAATCGCTCTTCCCTCCTAGCACGTGACGAAGCAAAATTTCACCCCAAGGATCTTAGCATCCAACGACAACTCTGTTTGTCACCTAGAGATGAAAGAACCACATCCCTCTCGCATAATGTCAACACCTGCACTGTTCTTCATACAACATCTTGAACAATAATGAACATTACTTCTATCCTCTCGTCGGAAGACAGCATCTCGAGGCATTCAGTCCTCTCCACCAAGAAGTGGACAGCACCACAGAACAATGTATCTGAACGACATTTGTGCGAAGATCAATTTTCTGTCAATGATGGACGCTCTCCTACAGCTTCCTTTAGACTCTCATCCAGCGATAACTGTCGCGAGGTAGAAGAGCCTTGCACCATTTTGTCGAGTGCCGATATTCCTGAAGTTGAGCTCGTATACTGCAAGGGCAACGGGGTACCTGACCGGATCCCCAGTCCAACCAATCACTACGAGTTGGATGACAGTTGCTATCTGATTTCTGATTCGAATACCGATACAGAAAGTATCCTCAAGCATCGTGTTCGGACTACTACGATCTTCCGAAACAACAATATGGCGCCCAAGGCAGAGAGCAACATCCGTCGTGAACCGGTTTGCCACTTTCAACGTGACCCCATCAGAAGAACAGGTGCTTTTAGTGAAGACAGCTGTGTGCTCTACGAAGAAGACATGTGGGCTCAACCCAACGACGCACGGGCGGAGGATACTGCGTTCTCTCCCTCTCCGTCATCTTGGTGTCTTTTCTTGACCTACCCGTAACCGGAGGCTCAAGCAACACAAGAGGACAGCATGGCCACTTTATTGTTTCAGGGAGACGCAGTATCCAGAGATAAATCCTCTGAACAAGGGGTCAAGTTCAGATACATGTTGAGAACCTGTTAAGCTCTGCTTTGGCGTAGGTGACGTCCACGCAAGTTATTGCTACAGTCGGCAAACCACCGAGAGCCCTTGGATGTTTTCTAAGCAAAACAGTACTGTACTCATACGGCTTCTCGTCCCATGGTAACAAAGGGTCGGACAACAATATTCATGCTCGGACAATCAATGCCAGCACACTTCTACTATGCTGTACCACGACGTCCCAAAAGCCTGTACTCTCCCCCATGCAAGGGGCATGTACTCAAGCACAACACTCGCCCATACTAGTATGAGTACATCTCCTCCACCGTCATGATGATCGGGGTACAGGGGGAGGCAGCATTCGACGAAGAAGGCATGAAGAGAGGAGTGTCTTCCCATGATAGACAGGCTCACATTACTCCCTACCTAGATAGCGGTAGTACGACCTAAGTAGTACTATCGTACTACTGGTAGTTTCACATTAGCATAATCAGAAAAATATATTTCGGCCTATTTGAAAGCCTTTGCCCAAGAAGATTTGGGATTACACTACCCAGTACAGGGACTAACTCCTCAACAAGCAAGAGTTGCAACAAGACACAAGACGACAATCCCTTAATGTCATGTTGTTATTGGGGGCTACCTGGCAGTAGTACCGGTAGTGGGTGGTGCGTGGTGGTGGTGGTGGTGGTGGTGTTGTGTGTTGTGTGGTCTTGGTTATTGCTTACCAACAAGAAGACATTACCGGTATGCAGCAACCAGGATACCCCGAAATTGTGACTTGCCTCACCAATTCTCTTCCTATAATCAAACTACGAATAATGACATTCTGAAATAGGGATGTGACAATTATGTCCCCTGTCCTGTCCGTCCAATTTGCGATCGAACTTCCGGAGTTTGGAGGATGACACGTAAAGCGCCGATGTCGGATTTATTCAGAGGCACCACTGAACTTTGATTCTCCCCGTCGGAATCTTTCATCATCATCATCACCATCATCTTTCCTCCCACTCCACAAAGACAAACAACAACAACTTGACACAAGTACGCTCTCATTGTTTGCGACTCTCTGGTATTAATACTACAATGGACAACCTTGTATTCAACTCTCCTACCCCAACCTCTCGGAAGGGAGAAAAAGGAAAAACCCCATTGACTCCCTACTACCATGACGAGGAAGACGACAGCATTGCATCGCCCGCCTGTGTTATCGCTGAAAGTGCTGGACAACTCCAATCACTGGCATCAAATATAATGTTGCTCCGTCCTCTCCCTAGCCTAGATGCATCGTTTGCTTCGCTTGCCTCTGATATTGATTCGGAGGAATCACTTGTTTTGAAGCCGCCGACGCCAACTGTCTCGAAGAAAGAACTGTCGGCACAACCATGTCGTCGGAAAGCCACTTCCGTTCGCTTTTCTGAGGAGGCACCTACCATTCTTTTGAGTGAAGAAGATTCATCCCTATCGGAGGATAGGAGTCTTTGGTGGAAACGAGAAGATTTCAAGACGGCTCAGCAAAAGGCTCGCAAGGAGGCTCAACACTTCTCCCGAGCGGATCCAAACTACAGCAGCCACTTTTGCCAACTCTATCAAGATTGTACCATGAAGAAGAACATGAGCGACATCATCAGCACAGCTTCTGCCATTCACATTTTGACTACGGATGCTATCGAAATCCGAGGACTTGAGCTGAGGCTTCTCCCAGACGAGGAATCCTCCGTTTTGCGGCGCAATGTCCATTCGCAGACAATCCTAATGCTGCAAAAGCAATTGAGGAGTGCATTGGAAGACGAGGACAGCGACTCTCAGGCCCAGGAGGCATACGAAGAACAACTAGGAAAGTGGTCAGCACAATCGAGTCGACCTTCCCGGACGCTCGCCCGCATTCTAGCAACTGGAGATGCGTTGCATGTGAGTACTATGCATCGGAATATGTGAGCTCCTTGCCTATGGAAGCCCCTGCCCCCTACTTGACAGGTACCGACGACCTCCTACAACTACGAGTACTATACTTGTAGCCGCAACACTTGTAATTTCAGCAATTTTGATATAATGCTCGTGCAATTGATGCGTCCAAATTCATACTATACTCTACAATCGGTAGCAAGTAAGATAGTCCACCGAGAGTGGCGGTACGATGGTTAAGTGAGCTACTACCGGTACTACTGGTAGCCACTCGTCGCCAGTCGCCAGTCGCCAGTCGACTGACAAGAGGGAAAGCAAGAGTAGTACCTAGCTACCTAGTACCGGTCGGTAGTACTGAACGATCTTGCCGTGAGCTTGTTGTACTGTTATCAAAGTAGTCAGTCGTACAGTAGCAGTACTCGTGCTACCGATAGTCGGGAATAATCTCTAGAGAACTACTGTAGGATAGAGGAGAAGCTACGGTATCATCAATCATCATCTGTCCTTTGACGAGAGAACCAAGGACAATGGCCACGAATGCGAACTGTCGCACCCGTAAGCCGTAAGGAAGGCGCAGGATGTACCTACTGGTACTGGTAGCTTGTTAGGCCTACTACCCCCACCACCTTGCACTTGAGTAAGAAGATAGATCAAGAAGAGGAGGTTCTCTCTCGTATTGGTAGTTGTTATTCTTGTTCACAACATGCCACTACGAGTACCTACTAAATGCTACCGAAGTGTGTCAATCAGCAGGCTGTGTATGAACCAGAACGTCCTGCCCACCCTATCGGTGGAAATGTACCTGCTGGAGAAGGGTCATCATGATGTTATGATGATGAGCGGAATCGACCTCTGGATGGGTGTGCGATCGCGTGCAGTCACGAAATGACCAACCAATCGAAATGTGGCGGGAAGAGAAATTCACCCTCCCAACTCTTATGTGGTGAGACGGTCTTTGTCACAATCCATTGTAGTTAGGACGGTGATAGTCACTGGAGACACGAAGATACGTGTTCAATTATAGGATCAATGAATGAATATATGGGAACAAAAGTGCTTTGGGACAGGCTGGGACAGGCTTTCCTGCGCATTATTTATGCACATGCGAAGGGTCAGGGATGTGAATGTTTCGGTGGTGGCGGGATACGTAGAAAGTGTAGGAGGGTGTACTGGGGTTTCCAGCGAGTACTCGTGCCGCGAAAATCCTGGAGGTGCTGCGGATCGATGTGTGGTGGGTCGGTGGTGGGAAGCGGGCCTGATCTCGTTGTGGCCATCGCAAGGAAACAGCGAGTCTCCAAACAACCTTGGTTGAGAGGAGAAAGAGAGAAACAGCGTAGAAAGCGTAGACAAAGACCCCAAAGTAATCGTAGGACAGAGATCAGAAGCGAGGTTCCGCGTTTCTAGTTTCGAGAAGTTACAGTAGCGAGTAGCGAGCAGGTAGAGAAGGCAGAAAGCAGAAAGCAGAATGGGTTGGTGGTCACTAGGCGCCGAAGAGACAGACGACTCCTCCGCTGGAAGCAGCGTTGGGTCCACCCCGGTCGTCCGCGGAGGACGAGGACGAGGAGGACGAGGCCGCGGCATCACCGGAGGCCGAGTGTCGACAGGTCGAATGGCAGCCCGCGGCAGAGGCCGAGGGAAGGAAGTTCCTCCTCCGCAGGACAACTCGTCGCTCTTCACCACGATTGGACGCATGGTCAACACCCTCGCGGGAGTCGACGATGAGACCACCGTGGCTTCCGCCAAGTACGGAGGCGAGAAGAAGGCCGCCAAGCCCCGCGCCAACGCCGACGAGGCCCAGCGCAGAGCTGACGAAATGGCCAACGCCCTCAACTGGCTCACTTCGGACGAGCCCGAGCCCAAAGCTGCGGCGCCCACGCCCGGCTCCGGCTTGTTCACGGGCGGCGACAACTGGTGGGAGAAGGAGGACGATGCCAGCACTGCTGACGACGTCTCGCTCTTCAGCAACCAGACCGACTTCAAGACGTCCGACATGCCGGACTTGATGACCATGCTCAAGCAGAAGCAGGAGGAGAACGCCAAGAAGCGAGGCGGGGATGACAAGTCTGTCCGCTCCGTCTCCACCAGAGGCGGCCCTCTGCCCAGCGGAAAGTCCTCGAGGACCAAGCGGGACACCAAGGAGGCTCTGGCCAGAGCCCAGCGCATGAACAGCGCCATCCAGATGTGGAACGAGACCTACCAGCCCGGCCAGTCCGTCGGAGATGCACAGGCCGCTGATGTCGCCGACATGAAGCGGGTGCTCGACTGGTGGAAGGCCAACCCAGACTACATCCCTCCAAACGCAAAGGGCTACGACAAGGACAAGCAGAAGGCTATCAAGGTCCACAACGTCCTCTCCAACTATGGAAAGCCGGAGTTGGACGCCGAGGCCAGGGCCCGCGAGCTTCGTGAAGCCGTCCAGTGGTGGTCCACCAAGGGACAGACGGAGCACGTGCAGGAGATGAAGGACGTGGAGCACAACCAGTCCACCTTCAAGCGAGTCAACGACCTCTTTGGTGGCTGGCAGCTCAAGGACCTTCCTGTGGCCGAGTGGACCAAGTTCGACCCACTCGCCAACAAGGATGAGGCACTTCGCCGTGCCACTGACTTGTCGGCTTGCCTAGAGCTCGTCACCTCGGGCCTTTTCGATGAGTCCCATCCACACCACATCCAGGCCATGAACCGTGTCAGGGATCTCTTTGTGGATTGGCAACTCCAAAAGGCCAAGGATGATGGCACCTACTCCGCGGCGGAGCTCGAGCAGGCGCTCAACTGGTGGACCAAGTATGCTCCCAAGTTCGATCCTCTCACTGCCACTCCCCACGAGTCGGCTCAGTTCCGAAAGTGTAAGATGATCCTCTCCAAGTTCGGTTTCCGCGAAGGAGAAGACTGGGACTCTCGTACCAAGACCATGAAGGAGGCTATTGCCATCTTCAACAAGTTCAAGGACACACCTTTCGAATCCCTTGATGCTCATGCCCAATCCAGGGTCAAGATGGTGGAACAAGCCCTCCTTCAATTGAAGCGAGACCAGATGACCCCCGATGCCATGAAGGACATTGCCAAGGAGATTCAAGGAGTCATGTCTTGGTATGATTCCGAGGGCAAGGACGTTGAGGATGTGTCTTCCCTTGCTTTACCCGACGCTGCCAAGTTCAAGCAAACCCAAGCTCTCCTTACGCTTTGGGGGTACAAGGTCGATCCCACTTCCCAGCAGCTCAAGGAGATTGCCGACTCGCTCATTTTCTTCCGTCGCAACGGCTACAAGCCGGAGATCTTTGATCAGTATGAGGGAACCGAGGAAGGTGCCAAGTTCCGTCGCTTGCAACAGGCCATGCTGGATTGGCGTCTCAACAACGCCGAGTCCAGTGAGTTCATTGGCGACGAAGCTGAGGCTGTAGCAAGGGAAATTGATTCCACCTTGGACTGGTGGCGAAACGAAGGGGAAGAGTTTGACCCCAAGACTTCCAGGCCACCCGATGTGTTCTCTGCCGAAAAGGTCAAGATGTTGATGGACACTTGGAAACCCAATCGTAATGTCGAGCAAACCTTCACGTGGAAGAGAACCAAGAAGGATTGTGCGGCCATCCAAGAGGCCATCAATCTTTGGCGTGATAACGGAAAGACCTTTGATGTTCAAAACATTCGTCTCAAGCCCAAGGATCGTGAACTCTTGTTGAATCTCAAGCAGGCTATGTTGGAATGGCGTCGTCAGAACGCCAGCAACCTATCCGAAATGGAAGCTGAGCAAACGGTCAAGGACATGATCAATGCCATGAACTGGTGGAAGAAGAAGGGCAAGGATTTCGACGCCATCGAAGAACGCATGGAGGCTGTTCCCGCCATGATGCGCCACAAGATGGTCGGCGATACCCTTGATAATTGGCACCGCGAGCAAGGCTTGCCTGAACACGACTTCAAGCATCTCAGCGCCAAGGAGGCCAAGAAGATTGCTGCGGACATTACGGACGCTCTGAATTGGTGGCAACGAAATGGCAAGGATTTGGATGTCTCTGGAGACTTGGAAGACCAAGAATTCTTTGTCAAAGCTCAGCGATTGGCTCAATTCTGGAAGAAGACAAACATGTCTGACAAGGAACGCGAAGAAGCAGGGGAAGCCATTTCCCAGCTTCTTCGTTGGATGCGTGCCAAGTCCAAGGAATTCAATGTTGAGGAAGTCGTTGATCCAAAGGCGGATCACGTTTCCAAGCTCTTCCAAGTTTGGGGAAACAAGATGAACCGAAAGCCCAAGGCTGTGGCTAAGGAGATCGAGGACGCTATTGGATGGTGGCGACGCAACAAGTTCTCCGTCGACACTGAAGGCAAGATTCCTGCTGATGCCGACAAGATGGTGAAGCTCGATCAATTGGCTCAGACCTGGTTCGACTTGCAACACCCCAATCAGGACGTCCCAGACGCTGCCAACATGGACTGGTTCCGTACCCAGATGTTGAACGAAATTGAAGATGCTGTGACGTCGTTCGAAGAACAACCAGCCGTTAGCGCAGTTCAAGGACCCGGAGTTCTCTCCATGTCTGAGGAACAGAAACGAGCCCAAGAAATGGCGAGCGCTCTCGATTGGCTTCGCAACAATGATGCAGAGTTGGATGTCGATGACGAGGTATCTGTGGCCATGTCGTTGGCATCGTTCAAGAAGATTGACTCCTTGATGCCCAAGTCCTCTGACAAAGAAGGTCCTACGGACATGACATCTGCTTTGGAATGGCTTCGATCGAAGACTGATGTGGATGACGAGACCGTTAACTCTTTCAAGAAGATTGATCGTGTTCTCCAAAAGACTGGACTTGGCTCCAGCATCAAGGAGACTGGATTCTCTGGAGCATTGGATTGGCTCAGGGAAAGGCAAGCGGCAAAGGTTGAAGGAGGCCCAGGAGACGACGATGATCAATCGGCTCCCGGCGGAAAAGCTTTTGTTGGCATCAAGCCCAAGTCTGAAGAGGAGAAACGAGCAGAGGAGATGGCTAGTGCCCTCGACTGGCTTAAGGACAACGACAACGCAAACGCACTTGGAGATGATGATCTCAGTCTAGGCCTTGGGTCGGTTGGAAGTTTCCGCCAGGTCGACGTCATGTCCCGTGATTCAAGGGGTGGCGGAGCAGGTGCTCCTTCTGCACTTGATTGGCTCAGGAAGCAAAGTGACAAGAAGTCGACACCCGATGATGAGTCTACTAAGTTTGGAAGTATTGGTGTCAGGCCTAAGACTGCCGAGGAAAAGCGTGCCAATGAGATGACCGACGCTCTTGCCTGGTTGCGAAAGAACGTGAACACTGCAGATGACATTGGAGAGACTCCCGATTTTGACACGGAATCTACCAACTTCGCCACCCTGAACACTGGCATGGAAGGCGATGACGCAGAACTTGAGAACGCTATGTCATGGTTACGCTCCAAGAACGTGGAAGACTTTGGTGATATTGACGACAGCGACTTTTCGACGCTTGGAGGTCTAAGTTTTGTTCCAAGATCAAAGGAGCAACAGAAGGCGGCTCAAATGAGCAAGGCGTTGGAATGGCTTCGAACCAACGGCGTCGAGTTCGATGGTTCCGAAACACCGGATGTCTCTGGTTACGCCTCCAAGTTCTCAACGTTGGACCCCCAGGGCAGCGAAGCCGAAAGTCGTGCCGCAGATATGGCCAAGGCTTTGGATTGGCTCCGTGATAAGGATCCTCTCTCGCTTAATGATTTGGATGATCCCTTTGAGAAGAAGGGCAGAGGACCCGGTGCTGCAGGCAAGTCTAAAGAACAGTTGAAGGCTGAAGCCATGAACCAGGCGTTGAGTTGGCTTCGTACTAAGGGTGACGACTTCGAAGACGCTCCTGACTTTGAGTCCTATGGATTTGGCGATTCTGTCACACCTTTTGGAAAGGATGCCAACTCCCAGGATATGTCTGACGCTTTGAACTGGCTACGTGGCAAGCGAGATGCTGATGTGGATACGGAAACGTTCGAGAAGTTGGACAAGATTCTGTCGAAGAAGGAGGGTCAAACAGAAGAAGCTCGTGCTAAGGAAATGGAGAATGCTCTGGCTTGGCTGCGAAGTCAAGGTTTGGATTTGGAAGAAGATGATTCTCCAGTAGAGAGCTTTGACACGATTGGTGTCGTCCCAATGGGTCTACGTTCACAAGAGGACCGTGACGCCGATCGCTTGAAGGCCTTGAACTGGCTAAGGGAGAAAGACGAGGGCTTGGATGACTACGAAGTCTCTGGTTTCGCAGATTTGGATCAAATGCTACCCCGAAATGATTCTCAATCAGCTGAGGCAAGAGCAAACGATATGGAAAATGCTCTTGCTTGGTTACGCCATAATGGTGTTGTGACAGACGATGACGATGGAAATATCAGTTTTGCCAAGGCTGGTAACGTGGTCGTTGCGCCTCGATCTCGAGAGGAGAGGTTGCGAGACGAGCAAGGTGCCTTGGACTGGATTCGTGGTATGGGCAACGAGATGGATTCTGATAGTGTGTTCTCTAAACTTGACAAGTTTGTCGGACCGAGCAAGCCTGGTCAAGATGAGCTACAACGCGCCAAAGACATGGAAAATGCTTTGAACTGGTTCAGAGAACGAGATATCGACATTGAAGGGCTCGACGATCCAGATTCTGATGATTTTGTGCCAGCGGAAGGTATGTCGTTTGGGGGCAGAAGTGGCAAGGATGGGCGATCGCGCGACCAGGCCGCAGTGTTGAATTGGTTGCGAAACCAAGATGATGATACCTTAGATCCATCTGGACTTTTCAAGAAGTTGCATGGGTCCCTCCCAAAGAAGAAAGGCCAGCCGTTGGAATCCCGCGCTGAAGAGATAGCGGCAGCATTGGTTTGGATGCGCGACCGTGGATTGGCTTCAACAAACGACGACGAAGAGGAAACTTTTGAACGCGTTGGATCTGGGCCCAGCATCGGGAAGTACTCCAGTGACTTGCGCTCGAAGCAATATGATAGTGCGCTAGATTGGCTCCGCAGCAAGAACGAAGACGGAGCGGATGATGATCCGAATCTCTTCTTCGCACAACTTGATGCGACACTTCCACGGAAGGCAAACCAGACGGCGGAGGATCGTGCTCGAGAAATGGAGATGGCAATGAATTGGATGCGGGAGCAGGGTTTGGACGTTGACAGCGAATATGACGATCCCACATTTGACAAGTCTGGGCTCTTTCCATCGAAAACGAAGCACGGTGACCTTCCTTCCCGTGATTTGGATAAGGCATTGAACTGGATCAGAAACAAGGATATGGTCGAGGACGATAGCCTTCTTGATCCCACTGGAGTTTTCAAGAAATTGGAGTCGACCCTTCCCACAAAGAAGGGTCAGACTGCAGAAGAACGGGCAAAGCAAATGGAGCAGGCTTTGGCTTGGATGCGTGGAAAGGGATTGGTTGCTGAAGAAAAGGAAATCGGTTTGCCTGGTTTTTCTGCTGCCGATTTTGTTGCGACAAATAGCCGTAGCCAAATTCGTTCCGAAGAGGATTATGAAAATGCTTTGAATTGGCTTCGAAACCAGGGTGTTGATTCCGAAGATGGTGACGTGACATTCAAGAAGCTTGACTCTATGCTCCCCAAACGTGACTCGCAGTCTGTTGAAGACCGTGCCCGTGAGATGCAGAATGCTCTGACGTGGTTGCGAGGTGGTGGTATCAAGATTGATGGTCTCGAACCTGATTATGCAAGTTTTGCACAAGAACCCTCGGTGGACTTTTCTCGAAGATCTGTCGAAGAAAGGAAGAAGGATCTCGAGAAAATACTCAATTGGATGCGCAAGGGGAAGGGAAAAGGCCTGAAGAAAGAGGACAAATATGACCCTAGCGGTGAGTTTCGGCAACTGGATTCGTTGCTACCCAAGAAGAAGAGTCAGACTCCGGAGCAACGTGCCCGAGAAATTGAAGGGGCTTTGGATTGGCTTCGAAGTGGTGCTGCCGACCCTGATACAGTTAGCACCTACGTTCCAAGTTTTGATAAGACTGGCATCACTCCCATTGGTCGTCGCACACCTGAGGAGCGAGCAACCGATTTTCAAAGTGCTTTGAACTGGATTCGCAACAGCGGTAAGGACGATGACTACTATGACCCCAGCGGGGAATTTAGGAAGTTAGATGGCATGATTCCTCAACGCAAGGGTCAAAGTCCCGAGGAGAGAGCACTTGAGATTGAAAGAGCGCTCGACTGGATGCGAACCAAGGATGTGAATGATGCCGAGGTCGAAGAGACACCGGACCTGACGAATCTTGGGGTATTGTCTGTGTGCAAGCGATCTCCTGAGGAAAGAGCGAAGAGCCTCGATGATGTGTCCACCTGGATTCGTCACAAGAAGAAGGACAAGTACGATCCCAGTGGAGATTTCAAGAAGATTGACCAGATTCTACCAAAAAAGAAGGGTCAAGAGGCAAGCGATCGAGCTCGAGACATCGAAAGTGTATTGGATTGGGTTCACAATCACGAGATCAGTGCAGACAGTGAGGGCCTGCCACCGTTGTTCAAAAAGGTTGGACAGGCTCCCTTCTCCCGGCGTACACCAGAACAGCGGGCAAGGGATCTCGCTGATACTATGAATTGGATTCGCAACAAAGGGAAGGACGATTCAACAACTGATCCTTCTGGCGATTTTAGGCGATTGGATTTGTTGCTTGCAAGGCAACCTGGACAAAGTCCAGAAGATAGAGCGCGCCAAATTGAGGGGTCTCTCGATTGGATCCGAGACACAACTGTCTCCAGTGATACTCCAGAAATACAAGATTTTGCAATTTTAGGAAATCTGCCTGTAAACAAACGATCGCCTGAAGAGAGATTTGAAGACTTAGACAACGTCTTGAACTTCCTCCGAAATAAGGGCTCGTCGAAAAAGGAAAAGAAGTATGATCCAAGTGGTGATTTCAAGCTCCTAGACAAGTTGTTGCCCAAGAAGAAGCGTGGTACCGAGGAAGACCGTGCGCGCGATATTGAAGGCGCATTGGATTGGATGAGGAATCATGGTGTGAAACCTGGCGACCTCAAGCCGTTGGAAAAATTTAAGAAGCTCGGAACAATTCCCGTCTCTCGTCGAACACCTGAGCAACGTGCAAAGGACTTGGATGACACCATGAACTGGTTGCGTAAGAAGGGCAAGAAAGGCGGAAAGGCAGATCCAACTGGGGATTTCGCTAAATTGGATGCCATCTTGCCACGGAAGAAGGACCAATCACCAGAACTGCGTGCACGGCAAATCGAAGGGGCTCTTGACTGGGTCCGCACCTGTGACGTAACTTCTTCAAGTCCGCCTGAGAGTGAAAAGCCAATGGTAGCTCCTTCTATTGCTTTTGCCCGCCGCACTCCAGAAGAAAGGAAGAAGTCTGTTGATGATGTCTTGACATGGCTCCGAAATGGTATGAAAGACTCTGATGATAGCTCCGGTGATTTCCGTCGGCTGAACGGTCTTCTGCCGCAGCGGAAGGGCACTCAATCTGATGAAGACCGGGCTCGAGAAATCGAAGGTGCCATGGATTGGCTTCGCAACAATTCTGTGGCTCCGTCGTGCGTGAAAGAGGAGATGGATCTCACCAATGCTGGATTCGTGCCCGTGTCCCAAAGAACACCAGAGCAGCGTGCAAAGGATCTTTCAGATTGCATGAACTGGTTGCGAAATAAGGGCACTGATGGTAGTGGCTATGATCTGACTGGTGATTTCAAGAAATTGGACGATGCTCTCAAGGCAGTGCCTGGTCAACGTTTGGAAGACAGGGCCAGGCAAATTGAGGGAGCTCTGGACTGGGCTCGCAATGCGTCTGTGAACCCTCCTCCTGCTCCAAGCAAGGATACCCTATCTTTGGTTGCAAATATTCCGGTGTCTCGTAGGAGCCCAGAAGAACGGACGCAAGAGATTAGTGAGATCGTGAACTGGATTCGTGGAGGAAGGAAGTCGAAGGGCGTGGTGTCAGATGACTTCCGCAAAGTCGATCAGGTGCTACCCCGACTAATCGGTCAATCCCCAGAATCACGTGCCCATGCAATTGAGAGTGCTCTTGATTGGATGAGGCAAAACAATGTTTCACCCGAGGATGAGAGTGCTTTGGACAAGTTTAGGAAGGTCGAAACTGCCCCCATGGCTGCGCGGACTCCCGAACAGCGATCGAAAGATCTGGAAGATGCTATCACATGGTTGCGAGCTGGTGCTAAGCCGGACGAAAACCTTGATCCAACTGGCGTATTCCACCTGTTGGATGCTGCCTTGCCCAGAAAGTCAAGAGAATCCCCTGACGACCGAGCCCGGCAAATGGAAGGAAGACTTGACTGGGCTCGGCAATATGTAAACAAGGCAAATTCCTTGGATGTTCCAGCAACGTTTGGGAATCAACCTTCAGTTCTTATTTCGAGGCGATCTCCCGAACAACGACAAAAACAATTGGACGCCATCCTTGAGTGGACAAGGAATAAGAACGACAAGAGTCTTGATCCCACTGGCGAGTTCCAAAAGATGGATCAGAAAATGCCAACAAAAACCAATCAAACACCTGAGGCTCGCGCCAGGGATATTGAGGGTGCTCTGGATTGGATGCGAAACAGTGGTTTGACTGGCATTACTATTGAAAACATAAATCGGTTCTCCAAGTCCGGTTCGTTCCCCGTATCTCGGCGAACTCCCGAGCAAAGGCAAATGGATTTACAGGATTGTTTGAATTGGGCGCGGAATAAAGGCGATTCTGGTGACGTCCTTGATCCAACAGGCGAGTTCTTGAAGTTGGATAGTATGCTACCCCAAAGGGGACAAAAGCCGGAGGGCCGTGCAAGAGAAATTGAGAGTGCACTTGATTGGCTTCGGGATCGCTCTGTCGGTGCTGCACATGGTGCTCCATTGGCAAACTTTGACAAGATTGCTCAAATCCCTCAACTCCCAAGGACACCAGAGAATCGTAAGGACACCCTCGAACAAGCTTTGTCTTGGCTTCGAAATGGCAAGAAGAAGTCTGGCGATCCAACGGGGGATTTCAAGAAACTTGACAAGCTTCTTCCCAAGCGAAAAGGTCAGACACAGGAAGACCGTGCAAGAGAAATTGAAAATGTATTCGATTGGCTACGCTCCGAGGGTATCAAATCCACAGACGATAACGCCGTTGAAGCCTTTGTGAAGCGCGGTGGTGTCCCAATGACTCGAAGAACCCCTGAACAGCGTGCCAAAGACCAAAAAGAAGCACTCAACTGGTTACGGAACAAAGGAGTTGCGGATGACGTATATGATCCCACGGGTGAGTTCCGCGTTGTTGACAGTCTCTTGCCTATGCACCCACAGCAAACACAAGAAGCTCGATCCATCCAGATTGAAAAAACTTTGGATTGGGTAAGACAACATCAAATCCCAATGGATCTTCACGCACAACACACAATGCCCAAACAGTTCGAAAGCCTCTCCGTGGATGCACAAAGTCCTCAAGACAGAATCAATTGCCTAAATAACGCCCTTACATGGATTCGTAATGGGAAGCGTGATAAGGACGACACCAATGGTGATTTCAAGAAGGTTGATCAGTTGTTGCCTACGAAGCGTGGCCAATCCCCTGAAGATCGCGCTCGTGACATTGAGGGTGCCCTTGACTGGATGCGCAACAACGGCGTGTCTGTGGATGACGACGATGCCTTGTCGAAGTTCAAGAAGATGGGTGGAGTTCCCATGTCCCGTCGTACGCCCGAGCAGCGCGCCAAGGACTTGGATGACACATTGAACTGGTTGCGCAACAAGGGCAAGAACGATGGCTTGGACGATCCTACGGGTGAGTTCCGCAAGTTGGACGCTATGTTGCCGGTGAAGCGTGGACAAACACCTGGTGAACGAGCCCGAGAAATTGAAAGTGCTTTGGACTGGCTAAGGAACCCCGGGGCATCTGTGTTTTTTGATCCCGAGGTCCCTGGTTTTTCTACCAAGGGCTCTTTACCCGTTTCACGTCGCACACCTGAGCAGCGTTTGAGTGACATTGATGATGCCCTCGCCTGGATTCGTAATGGGAAGCGTGATAAGGACGACACCAATGGTGATTTCAAGAAGGNGACTGGCTAAGGAACCCCGGGGCATCTGTGTTTTTTGATCCCGAGGTCCCTGGTTTTTCTACCAAGGGCTCTTTACCCGTTTCACGTCGCACACCTGAGCAGCGTTTGAGTGACATTGATGATGCCCTCGCCTGGATTCGTAATGGGAAGCGTGATGAGGACGACACCAATGGTGATTTCAAGAAGGTTGATCAGTTGTTACCTACGAAGCGCGGCCAATCCCCTGAAGATCGTGCTCGTGAGATTGAAGGGGCCCTGGATTGGTTGAGGAACAAGGGTTTGTGCCCTGATGAGTTTGACGGCGAGGCTACTGTCTTGGCTTCTGACATGATTCCCATGTCGAAGCGCACTCCAATCGAACGTTCTGCGGACATCGAGAACGTTTTGAATTGGCTGCGTAGTACGAAGCGTGACCGTTCTGCACTTGACCCCACTGGTGATATCAAGTTTTTGGCTAGTTTGATTCCGAAGAAGTCGGGGCAGCCAACGGAAGATCGAGCTCGCGCCATCGAAGGTGCATTGGACTGGATGCGCAATAACGGAGTTTCTTCGGATGATGACGTGCTTCCACAAATGTCCACTCTCGGGTCTATTCCTGTTTCCCGCCAGACGCCTGAAGAACGTACCAAGGTTGCCGATGACGTTTTGAGTTGGCTTCGTGGTAAGAAGGATCCGAGCAAGGACACAACAGGTGATTTCTCCAGAATTGATGCTCTTTTGCCGAAACGCAAGGGTCAGAAGTCAAAGCAAAGAGCGAGTGATATTGAACGTGCATTGGATTGGTGCAGGAATATGGGTGTTGCCCCAGTCGATGTTGACGAGGTTCCTTCGTTTAAGGGCAACAAGTCA
>WXVQ01000265.1:0-24537 GCA_013372465.1 Nitzschia sp. Nitz4 | reverse complement strand
GAATAATCGTCTTGACCAACAAAATGAGGCAACCCCAATGCTTCTGCGGCCCCACCTCCACTGTTGAAGGCAACCACTGGTACTCGCAGCTCATGACAACGTTCGACCGCCGCCAACACCGTATCATCGGGAATTGTGACAAACAAACCGTCAACACCGGAGTCACATAGGTTGCGAATACGAGCAGACATGAGTTCATAGATCTCTGCATATGACTTTTGAGTGTAGACTTCCAAATCCGAGAGCAATACTTCNTCATGTCGGCGGCAGCAATATCAAAGGCCTCCCAAATAGGGTCCCAGAAAGCATCTGAGCGGTCACCGTGGACGACACCTCCAATACGTATCGCCCTGCGATCTGTACATGCGCAGGTTGCGATCTCCGTTGCTGTATCACTCACTAGAAAGACATCGTCAATGGCAACTTCATCCGTACTGCAAACGGGAAAACTCAACTGTTCACACTCGGCCACCGTATCAGAAGGAACATTCTCAGCATTGATCAACACAGGGCCACTCCAGTATGTGGAAGACTCAATAGGCATGGCCACGACCTTGCCAGTTGAAACGTAAATGGATGCCATCAAAAAAGCCAACGAAACTTGCAAATGAATCTGGGGGCTGATACAAAAGGAAACCTGTCGACGGGTCACGGCCTGGTAGACGACTTGATTGTAGGCTGTGTCGATATCGTCCAAAATTACACCTACCAAAGTGCTCTCATCACAGCCCTGTGCGGATCGAACTTCAAGCAATGCTTCAAGTGCAGCTGCATCTGCCACAAGAACAGCTTGATACGTACATCCCGAAAAGGCTTGATTTAGCTTGGTTTCGGAAACCTCGGAGGAGCTGTCGGAGCTGTCGATAGCAATAGACAAAACATCGTAGCCATAACCTTCTTGACCAGAAGTTTCATCTAGAAAGGAATTCCACCGAGCAATGGTGGAAGCAGTGAGAGGTGTCGAATGAATCAAAGCAACGGTTCCCAAAGTGGTGTTCCAGTGTTCGGAGGCCAAGGTTTGGAATTCCTGGGCAGCGAGCCGACCACCAGTATCAGCATCATCGGCAATCCATCCAAAGGTGTTATCACTAGCCAGTCTCTCATATCCCCAACCCCATCCAAAAATTGGAAAGTCGGGGTTCTCGCTTACGAACTCCAAGACTGCAGTTTCAATTGGATTCTCATTCATGAAATTCAAGATGTTGGTTTCCACACCAGATGTAGGAGCAGTCACCACCAATGCATCCAACGAATCAGGATCTGCATCTAAAATGGCAGCAATAATCTCAGCTTCGCTAGTGGCTTCGACATAGTCGAGGTGGACATTCATGTCTGCTGCAGTTTGCAACAAGGGTTCTAGAACTGTGGTGCTGTCACTGAAGGAAGAGGAAGGGGGGATGACAGCCCGAATGTTGTATCTCGTTCGATCAATACAAGGATCACAATTCAAGTTCAGCCCCTCCACCATGGAAACTGTCAGCGACAGTTGCACCAGAAAAAGAAAGGAGGACAACCATGACATCACAAGGGGAGAAGAATGTCGTCGAATGGTACGAGTACCGACGTCACAACATTTCGATGTGCGGAATTGAGTTTTTGTCATTTCCTCTCCCTGTTTCAGTCTATTTGGACAACTGTGGAGCTTTCGTTGGTTTGGGTCAAGAACTCGAAAAAGGTGATGAAGGCAAGGAAACGTTGTGGATTCCTCTACTGTTCCAACCTACGTATCTCCGTTGTTCGTGGTGGAATTTGGTTGTTGTTTCCAGACCACAGGCCGCGTCGCATTTCGAGCGTTTACAGAAAGGACTCTTCAAGATCAAGAAGTTTGTTCAATATATTCCAATGGCTTTCAGTACCCTTGTGAACAACGAGTATTGCCCGAAACAGAATACATTTATGGATGACAGTGACGAAGGGTGCGGCGACATTGAACTATAAGCGAATCATGATCTCCCACCAAGTGTCCCCTATCGCTTCAAAGGTGCAAATTTGTCTCCACATCATTCCAACAAGATCCCGACTTTCTTCTTTTTCTTGCAAAGTTTTTCTTGCACAACAAAGACGCTTCTCTCTCTAGTAGGAAGCCGCTATCATCATTGGTGGAGCTTGACTGAAAGGTCAATTAAGATTATTTTAGTCACCTGGTCCATTGCGCTTTCAGTTGTTACTTCTCACTACTTGTACGCATTTCGCAGTCCTACTAAACACGACCTGGGCATTACCGTACAACGAGAATCCACTGTTCCACTTCTACTAGGTACCTACGTTTGGGAAAAGTATGCTAGACACCATTATACCACAAGAAGAGTAGGTGGTCTTCACTTCTAGAAGAAAAACTCTTATTGCTTGTTGCTGGAAACACTCGTCAATGTCGTTGTGGAAGTGGTGACTGGTGGCCGCATCAACAACACAAACACAGCATAACAACAGCAACTCGAAATCCGGCACCGGCACCCAAACGCTACTACGATATGATCCAGTTGTTCCTACGACGGCCGTCGTGTACTGCCGTACGCATCTAACCGTTACTCGTCTTGGACTACCGGTAGGTGATATAAGTACCTGGGGTATGTACGAATGCATCGATCGAGTTTGGTGGGACTTTAGAACACACTTCCATGGCGGCATTACACGTATTGGCACATGCCAGGCAGATTCCGGTGTCTGTGGTGGTCATAGCACGACAATCAAAATGCTCATCTCTTGTCACCAAAATGTCATCATAGTAGACACTTCAAATGGCTGCTGGCCTTACGACCATGCTATGATTCTGCCGAGTACTTGCCACGACAATCATGGCACACTAGAAAACACCCGGCAACTCAGTTAAACTCTATTCAATATTCAAAATGATATCTACGACGCAACATCCCCACACTCCGTCCCCATTGTTGCGTCAATCCCCTTACAATTGGCCACCATCTCGGCGACCACATGCTCTCCTTTCAGTGCCCATTCTCGCCTGTTTTCAATTGCGTTCAACAAACACTCGTCACTCGCCACGCCAAATACTCCACACTCATCCAGCTTCCTGGCTAAGGGAATAACATAATTGTCAAAGAACCAAAGTTCGCCCTGGAAAACGGCACAAAACTAGCTGAGGATTCATCGTTCACGGCCAAGTCAATACACGATCAGGGGATGGAAATAAACATACCTTATACCATCCTTGGGCAGGGTCATTATGAGCTCGGCCCTTCTTGTATGCAACATACATCTCCCGGAAAAGTCGCTCGTTCCATTTCTTGTAGACATTCCAATGCTGCATCGTATGTGCAACATCTGATGCTTGAATGATGTGTTCGATAACAATGGTGGCTTTTCGGTTCGTCGACATTTGTTTCCTAGTCACCCTTGTTGTGTTAAATTGCCTCATTCCTGGACGGGATGGGTTCACACTGCCACTTGCGTCGCTTCCAGGGACGATCTTAGAAGGATCATCTATGGAAGACGATTCATTTTCTTGCTGAAGTTCATCAGGATGGAAAGCTTTGTCCCAGCGCATATTTCGCAGCGCCTTGAGCTCAGGGTCAAAAATGTCCGTTGCCATCACCGAGTTCACAATTAGTTGCCGGAACCGAATGAAGTCGTCTCTGCTTTCAAACAAACAGTCATGCAAGTCTCGAAATTCCGCCTTCATTAGCAACTCCCAACTGAGATCCACTGAGTTCTGCTCTGCTACAGATTGGAATTTGTACTTTTCTCCCATCGACGGTTGTTCTTTACTCAGCTGAAGATTCGATACCCCGCGGTGGTCCACGTCGTGGATCAAAGCACTGAACACAACGGCAAAATGGGTCAAAGGATCGCTGGTGATACCGAATGTATAGTCATGTAGAGACTGCGCCACCTTTCGCTGGTTTTTCTGGTCGTAATTCACTTCTTCGGGGGTCACGATTCTATTCAGGAGCTTGTGGACTGACATACATACGTGATTCTAAGCGAGCAAGAAAAGTTAGTTTCAGCAGAACCATAACCAGAACAAAGGAAAGAATGATGAATACGTACCGCATGATCGAAGTTATGAAAAGGGTTTTGGTGATACATTGAAGCAATTCGTTCCACAAGCGTCCGTAGCTGCGAAGTTACAGCAGGATCTATGTGAACAGCACTTGCGTCCAAGGAAAAACTGTTAACTTTCCTGTTTTGAAACTCGGGGAGCTCGATGATTTCCTCGACTTCTTCGAGAACCGTTTCTTTCGTTTCCAGGGCCTTTGAAAAAAAAGCCGGCTTCTTCGCTGTGATCTTCCTACCTTTATTCCGGAATTGGATAATCTTTCGAAGAAGTAGCAACAGCGACTCAACTTGGTAGTCGACCAATCGATCAATCTTACTACCACCTGATCCCCCTCGAAATTTGTTCGACAAGAAATCGTCGTCATCGTCTCCCCAGAACTCACCATCTCCAGCAGACAAGTCGGAGCAATAGGAAATGTTATCGCCTTCGTCCAAGGGCTTGCTTCTGGCTTTCCTTCTGTTTGTAACATAAAAAGTCTGGATTTCGCCAATTCCTTTGACATACACTTGGTCTTTCCTCGCTTGAACCCACTTCTTTTTCCTGCTTTGAAACAGCAAGTCAGCGGTTCGCTCCGAGAGTTGAATGGCGCCAGGTTCAGCAGTAGCTTCCATGGCGGACGCCATCATTACGGTTGGCCCTGTTCATTGATCGGTTCGACGTTAGTACAAGCAAAAATGGTAGACTGTAGCAGACAAACCTGAGCAGCGTTTGATCTTGACGTACCTACAACGTGAAACTTCGCATCCCCCCTGAGCAAAATTCCCCCGATAACTGGGCCACTGGAAAGGCCAATCCGTAGCTTCAGATCACCTGTCTCTGGGCCTAGCTGCTTTTCAAGCTCATGTGTCAGTGTGTTGAACTCCGTCAAACATTGCTGTGCGAGCTTGCACATCCTAACAACATGATCAGGCTGAGGCTCAGGAAGCCCTGCCACAACCATGTACACATCACCCGAAGTATCCACCTTGAAGACACCGCGTGCTTGACATATTTTATCGAAATGATAAAACACCGTTTGGAGCAACTTGAAGACTTGGCTGGGTTCCCGTTCCGAAGCCCAGCTTGAGAAACCTGCGATGTTAGCACATAATACGGTGCAAGTAGGGAAGAAATCAGCAATTGGATAACTATTGAGCGCCATGGCTTGCGATTCTTCAGATGACTGCTCTCTTGATTGAGTATCCAAGAACATACGAAGTCGCAACTTTTGTGGCTGAGCAACATCCTCCAAGTATCGTTTTTGCATCAAACGGAAGTTCTCTTTTTGTACCATGATCATGCAGACCAAATACGTGATGCCCAGCGAAAGGAGAACAACGCCGACAATGGCATAGGGCAACCAGTTGTTGGATGTTTCAAGGTAAGCAATGGTCATTTCCCATTCGCTATCGATGGTATCAAACGCTATCGTAACATGGGTATACTTCGTTTCGTGAAAGTCGTCGGTCTCAGCCAGTACAACAATTTCACTTGTTTCATTGCCAGTCTCTGCGTCGATAACCCAATCTCTGCGTGTCAACATGAATCCAGTCCCTTCAGCTGCGAAACTATCATAGATGTTACTCCTTTGGATGAGTGCCTCCCAGTTGATAAGTGCTTCGACCGATCCCCACATGTTGTACGTCGTGTCTTCCGTTTCGATGGTATGGTTCGTTGAATCGACTGTAAGGGCAGCAATAAAGACTTTTTCAACCGATCCACTACATTGCCCATCTCTAGAACATTGAGCGAGTGTCAGTGGGCCAGCAATGTAGACGCCGTCAGATTCTAGGACTGCCTCTGCAAACTCTGTGCGCGTTGACCTCGCCACCAAATCCAACCCAATGGCTGCTGTATTGTCCATTACCTCACCATTGTCAAAGTCTTCTGTGTTGATCAGTGGATAAATCATGCACACAACTTGGTCGGGGAGAAGCTGAAGACTCACAAGAACTCCTTCCATATCTGCATTCGCCTTGATGTTTTTGGCAATATGGTCAAACCTCGAGACAACAGCTTCGTCGTCGCAGATACCAGAGGTGTTGCGATATCCTTCGTCGGGTACTCGTTCTTCGATCCTTTCAGCCAGAGCATAGAACCCATTGATCTCTCTGACAAACTCAGCCAAAGAGAACAATGGCAGAATGGCTTGATCAAGCTGGTCGGCTGAAAGAGGACAGCAGTAACATTAGCACTTCTGTAACCAAAAACTTTGACAAACGTTAATCCATACTTACAAAACCAGCGTCCTGTTTCTTCCGCAAGATCCAGAGCATCTCGCCTGTTGGTTTCATCTTCGTTCGTCGAAACAATGAGAACAATTGCAAGGCCAACGGCCAACAACGCCAACAAAACAAAGATACTGGTAGCCACGATGACAGGCTTTCGTTTCATAGCAAGGAGACTGTGCCACAAAGTCTCAAAGCAATTGGTAGTAGCCTCATGCAAAACGTTGTTTCGTCCGCCACCTTCGCGAAGCGCCTCCAGGTCGGCCAATTCCCCTTTGACCAAGGAAGCTCGCTTGTTGCTTGCAGCGCCCGCTGCTCCCGATGAATCTGTGCGAGAAGATCTCAATGATCTCGTCTCAGGACTTTTTTCCCTTTCTTTCGTAGTAGTAGGTGGTGATGAACCCATGTTGTCGACTGTTGTGGAATAATGGGAACTGTTTGAAAAAGTGAAACCAGTGTCATGACGTACGTACGTTCAAAACCTTCCCACTTCTGCCTAGAGAGGAGGAGGAGCAGGTTTCACAGCTTCCCTGTTTTGGCACAACAGAAAAAAGAAGAATGGACAACTTCTGGTCGGCACTTTGATCGGAGTGTGAGACTGCCGTGGTTGGTATTGCCTCCTCCTTTTCCGCCAAGGAGCTCATTTTTTGCCTATTTAATACTCCACCCACCGATAGTATGTCTAATATTATTGCATTTGTTGAGGGGTGGTTCGGGCTTCGTTTTTAGTACCTACTGCTGCTACCGCTGTTGA
Source organism: Nitzschia sp. Nitz4 (assembly GCA_013372465.1). Lineage (NCBI taxonomy): Eukaryota > Bacillariophyta > Bacillariophyceae > Bacillariales > Bacillariaceae > Nitzschia > Nitzschia sp. Nitz4. The sequence continues at coordinate 17,558 of WXVQ01000265.1, read as the reverse complement.
AGATGAGGAGGAGGATGTGGATGGTGGTGGTAGTTGTTGTTATTGAACAGTGGAACAACTACTTAACAATGGGGCGAGTGGAAACGTGCTGCGAGTCGCATCATCACCAACGAACGATCAACGTGGTGGTGGGGTGGCGGCACGAGAGGGGGGTGGTACCGGTAGTGCGATGTGTACGCCAGCGGCAAACCGTGTCGCACTGTAGAGTCACAGAGACACCGAACTGGTTGAGTCAATCGACTTCTTCTTCTTCTTCTCTTGTTGCGTACGACTCGGACATTGGACATCCAAAGAAAAAAGACATCGATCCACCATCACCATGACTGTTTCTCGCGGCAACAGTACGACGAAACGCTTCCTCCTTCTACTTCTTTTGTTGCTGTATCTCTCCTCTTCCAACGCCTTTACAAGCTACCGTGACGCGGAAAAGGATGACGTAACAGGCTACGTAGGAACTACACGAGAAGAACTCTTAGCCACCCGACAACGTCGAACGCAGGATTACGGAGCCAAACTGCAAGAATACCAAAATCAATTGGATCGTCATTTGTCGGGAGAAGTCCCGTTGTCGGCTGGAGACGTCCAGCGATTGGAAAAGAAGATTCGGGCGTATTCCAATAAGATGGAATATTTGACGAGTGAAATGGATGAGAGGGTGCGTACAGTCGAATTCTCTAGTGTTCCAAGTGTGTGCAAGAGACTTTCTCACAGAATATTATATCCCATTCCTTCTTGCTTTTTCCTACTCACACAGCACATTGATCGATTGCTGGAACGGGAACGCATGCTCAATGAAGTTCATCGAGAACGTATCGTTCGAAGATCTGAACTCTAATCACCATCACCATTTCCACCCATCAACCTATCCATTTGTTGACCAGCCATCAGAACTACTACTAAACGATAATGCTTCATCAAATATCCAACCTCTTTCAAAGTTGTAGGAACTTCCGTTACGAGTACTTCTTGATCAATTGCAGGAGCGAGGACGCATGTCCAATGAAGTGCTTCGAATCCCATTCTACGCATTCCATAACGCTGAACTGTAGCAAACACATACATTACTACCCCATTGTATTTCTTGTTCAACAACACGTGCAACCACATTTATAAAATACATTTATCCTTCATGGTATGGTTTCATTGCATTTCTTGGCATCCTTCTACGACGCTGGAGTTGGGCCACCGGCAGTGGCTGCTGCAAACTTCATTTCTCGTTGCCGTTTGATCAACATTTCGGCTTCCTTTTCACTAATTTCTTGGCCTTGGGCTTTGGCCAAGGTAGTCATGGCGGCAATTTCCGCACGGAGTTTGATATCGGATTTTGCCTCCTTTTTCTCGGTCAGTGTTCGAGTTGACTCACTCGCCTTGCCAAGGGCAAAGAATTCTCGACCAAAAATGCGAACGGCTTCTGCACGTCGCCATCGAACTTCTCGCTCTACCGAAGCATCGTAGAACAGTTTGTGACAAACTTGCTTGAGGGTGCGAGTGATATCTCGGACATTGATCGCCCATGCGAGTTCCAAAATCGCTGGGAGAGTGTCCTCCAACTTCTCCATGGTTTCTTTGGCTTGTTCTGTATCCATAGGGTTGCTAGACCCTGTGGGGTCTGCAGCTTGGGCTCCCATTTGCTTCTGTACGGACTCTACGTGCTTGATGGCTTGACTTCCCGCACGAACGGCAGAAATACCGGCGTTCAGTACCTTCCAATTGTTTCCAAAATTGTGTGCCTTCATTTCCATTGAAGCGGCATGAGCATCCCAGCTTCCGAACAAATGCTTGGAGAAACCCAGGAACTCAATGGCTTCCAACTCCAACGCCTTTCCAATTGCTGTACAAAAGACGTGTCCAAAGGCCGATTGACAAATTTCGGCAGCTTCGGCTTGGACAGTTACCACAAACTCACTTTCGACATCCCGTACTAGATCCGCTTCGTTCTGTGCTTCTTCCATATTTTCCAAACCTTCCACATAGGGCGCAATACGTTTTCGCAAATGAATGGCACATGTCACTTGTCGTCTTCGTTGAGACAACTCATCTTCTTCAAACAATTGCTTCATTCGTTCTTCTCTCTTATTCTGCTGTTCTTCTGTGCCGGCTCCTTCCTGTTGCATAGATGTAGCCAACTCCTGTGCCATTTGAGAATCTCTCAAAAAAGTCTCTGCCTTGCTGGCAATCCACAACTCTCCAATGTAGGGTTGTACGGCGTCGGAACCAAACATGACAGCAAAGAACACATAGGGATCAATATCTTGCATATGCAACTTGTTTTCAGCAGAGTCGTCCAAGCCATCACGATCATAGGCAGCTCTTGTTTCTATCAAAAAAGACGAAGATACGAGGAGGGGGTGAGGTCACTACTCCAGAATATGCAACGCCAAACAATACGGTACGTACGATCATTGGCAAGGATCTGATAGGCATGTCCCAACTCTTGAAACTTGGATGGTGCCGTAGGATCTCCTGGGTTCTTGTCAGGGTGACACTTGCGCGCCTTGACATAATAGGCCTTTTTGATTTCGGTTTGCGTGGCATTGGTCTCTACACCCAACAACTTGTAATAGGTGTCGTCTTTAACATTGCGACGGGATAGAGAAGACGAAGGATTGGATGACGAAGACCCGGCATTTCCACGTGTTTTTTGTTGCTTGTCCCAAAGTTGCTTGACTTGTTCAGCGTCATCATCCAATCGATAATAGACCCATTCTCTGGACTGGTCATCCCATACCATGCCTTTGGAAGAGGAAGACACAGCTTCGGCCGAGTTTACTACTCCTCGAGTGACTTGATATGCACCGACACAAACACCTGTGACAGGCAAGGCAACACAAGATGCGACACCCGTAGCCAGGCCTGTCAAAAAGCCACCCACACCTCCTTGTTTGGCTCCTACCACTGGTTGGGCCACAAGGGAAGCGACTCCAGCAGCCGTTCCTTTGGCCACAGATTTCAAACCAGAAGACAGTCCTGCCCAACCATCTTTAGGACGTCTTGTACTAAACAAGGAATTGAAGACTTGGCGTTCCTGTGGGAGTTGCAATGTAGTTGATGTGCATGTTGAATGATTTGAACCACAATGATGTGTACATAGAGTTTGTGTGAGCGACAAGCAAGCTAGGGGGCGAAGAAGCAACTTCCATAAGCATACAAACATGAACGAACCTGCTCAATTTCTTGATCAAGAGGATCTTCCGTCTTTTCACCATCCGAAGTGGTTGCTCCTTTCTCGTCTTTTGTCTCTGGTTGAGACGAGGACGTCGTTGTGGAAGGTTCTTGTTGTTGTGGTGGTGTTTGCTCTGTGTGCGAGTCTTTCTTTTCTTCTGTATCTACTTCTCCCATGATACCAGTTTAGTTGTGTATTGATAATACTAAGTGATTGGAAACAATCACGGTAACAATGCAACTGGAAAGTGGTGGATGAACCACAACAAGGTGGTTGTTCTGCTCCTGTACGAGTACTTGTACCGTAGAGTGGAGAGACAACAACAATGAAACGTACGTGTCGTAGTATGGCCAGATGTGCAACAACCTCTCCTCATTCACTCGTTGTTGGCAGCCCAACGATCCGTTGCTCGCGCCCGCCGGCATGTCGCTTCCTGCTCGTCCCGCACCACACCACCCTAACTATGATGATAAAGTAACTACAATGACGTCACATGTGCAACTGGAGGTCAGTTCACAACAACCATGGACCGATGCCAAATTCATGGCGAGGTGCATGTCGAGGATGAAGAGTTGACTGTGAATGACACTAGTGGAGCTATCAAGTACAAGAATGCTTCGTTACCATGAAACGCCAAAGGTTTGGTTCTGGCTGGTTGTTCTGTGCATTAGTTTCATATTGGATACAAGAAGAACGACACCAGTCGTTGTCGTGGAGGCATTTTATCCATCTTCTCTTCCATCATTTCTGCTTGGGAAACATTGTTGTCATGTCCAGCAACCCTATCCAATACAACAATCACAACAACAGCAACAGCAGCAACACCAGCAACAACAGCAACAACATCGAAATCTGCTCTATGCAACATCTTCTTCCTCTGATTGGTCTTCCATCTGGAATCAAACAGACCGGGTTGCTCTTTCTCCTCAGCAACAACAATCCATCCAATCGCAATTGGAACAGGCCGGTTTGGATGTCTCCTCCCTGCGTTGGTTAGCCCAAGATTTTGCTCAACGTCCCGAAGCCTTTTCGTCTTTGTTGATTCAAGATTTCCACTTGCCTCCATTGGTGGCCCATCAAGTGCGTGCGGCCGTCATGGCGAGTTTGGTGGCGACAACAACGACAGTGGCAGTGGCGGCGGCAGATACTGGTACTACTACGAGTAGCAGTGGAGAGACGTCCTCCGATACGTCCACAATCCTATTGGAGGAGAAATCAAGTATGGCAAGTATGGACACCGAGGACTTGGAACCTACAGGCAATAGTACCGCTACAACTGGTGCTCCTGTCAAGTTCTCAGGCTTTCAATCACATATTGTCAATCACAAGGCAGCCCAACGACGACGACGTCAAGGCGATGACTATACCTATGGATTGCTCCTGGAAAGAAACACGAAGACGAACAGTACCGCTCCTATCCTATCTCCGCAACATCGACAAGCAATGGAAGATCAATTAGATGCCTTTTATGAGTTCATGACCCAACCTTCGGCACATTCCCAAGAGGACCCTATTCGTCCTGCGACGGCCAAGGTTTATCTACGTCATGCCCGTCTCTTTTTGGGATTTTTACTACAACAACAGCAGCAACAACAGCAGCAACAACAGCAGAAGCAACACGAGTCCCAATCTTTGGAACCAATCATTTCGTTCCAAACCATTTTTCCCAATGCTGACAAGGATTCCGTGCAGAGCATTTTACAATTTTTGGTATGGTTGCGAACCACGCGTCAAATCAGCGTATCCTACGAAGCCAATGTATTGCGAGGTATGATCAAACTACTCAAATTCCGGTTTGCCAAGGAAAGTCGAACCGATTCGTCGTATGGGGGAACCACCTTTGATGATGTACGTATGACAAGAGCACAGGACATTTCGTCACATCACGTCGCCCCGTCCTCACCCACAAACATTGCTACTAGATTCCCATACTGAAAGAAGTCCGTCGGTTGCATCGAGACGCCAATCGTCGTCAACGGTTAGCTCCACGATCCAGTGATGAACAACGCAAGTGGTTGTCCTGGACAGACTATTTGGAAGTCGTACAACGAACCAAACAGGAACTCCTGACGTTGATGGAAGACTACACGAAGACTACGAAAAGAAATAAGAAAGCTGTGGAAATCGCTCAAGCCTACCAACGGTACTTGATCTTGGCATTGCTGGCCAATGTGCCAGACCGTCAACGCACCATTCGAGAATTGGAGATCGGAAGAACGTTGATTCAAGAAGAATCCAGTGGACTCTGGTGCATCCAACATGGTCCCGATGACTACAAAACTGGTAAGTCCTATGGAGAACGACCATTGATTCAATTGCCCCAAGCCTTGTCGGAAGATATTACTCGTTTCTGTCAAGAGTGGCGAGGTGCCTTGCACCCCCAAACGTCTTGTTTGTTGGTCCAAAGCCGGACCGGGCAACCACTGACCCAAGATTCCGTCTTTCAACGCGTCTCTCGCTGTTGTTTCAAATACACGGGGAAACGCACCAACCCTCATTTGTTACGCGACATGTTGGTGACCCATGTCCGCGAGTCGGATGCCACGGAACAAGAATTGGAAGCCTTGGCGTTGTATATGGGCCATTCGTTGCATATGCAACGCACGTCGTATGATCGACGGACGTTGACGAAAAAGATTGCTCCCGCTCTTCGATTATTGCAATCGGTGAATCATAAACATGCACCAGCAGCAGCCTCAGCTCCCAAAGGAAAGGAATGAAGCAAGGTGGAATGAATGAGGAGGGAAGAAGAAGGTGAACGGACGAAGGATGGTCATCCTTCAAAAGATTCACCTAATATTCGTTGGGATAACAACGACTGTATTTAGCCATAAATGTTGTATTCCATGCCGAATAGTTTTCGTTATTCGAAACGTTGTTGCGCCGTTATCAGGGAGACGTCACCCACGAGCTACCGTAGAACCACGTAGCCCCAGTACAAGTAGCATTTGGCCAGCATTGGGGCGCCGCTGCGTGTGGCAGCATGCTCCGTCGTGGCGGTGGTGTGTGACCCAAAAGACCACGGTCGACAGGCACAAAAAAAGCCAGTTGCTGCCCGAAGACACCACGACGGTACTCGTATAGTAGTATTGTGTGTTGTACCAGCTAAAGCTTGTGACTTTTGTGTGTTCCATCCATTAGCAGCACCACGACGACGATGAAGGTTCTTTCTGTATGGACATTGTTGGTTTCTAGTGGAATTGTGGGCGTGGAAGGTTTCTACCTTCCCGGTGTGAGTCCACAATCGTTTTCCAAGGGAGATGAGTAAGTCATGTCTGGTGGTTGTACTGGTGGTACTGGTAGTACTGGAAGTACTGTGGCACGGTAGTAGGCGCCACTACCAATACCAGTGTTGTATTGGGAATGGTTGTTTGTGTGGGTGTTGTGTGAACCGTAGTTGTTGTTTTGGTTGTTGGATCTAGAGATTCTACCAAGATCTTCTTCCTTTTTTCTCACTATTTTAATCTTGTATCTTTTGACCACCCACACCACTACTAACAAAACTAACATTACCAACAATAACAACAATAACTACAACAGAGTGAAACTCAAGGTGAACAAAATGACGTCTGCCAAGACTTTGTTGCCTTTGGAGTACTACCGCATGCCTTTTTGCCAACCAGACGAAGGACCTGTCCGAGACAGTGAAAACTTGGGAGAATTCTTGTCGGGAGATCGCATCGAAAGTTCTAGCTACGAGTTGAACATGAAGGTCGATTCCTACTGCCGACAACTCTGTTCCGTCAACTTGGGCAAGTCTCAAAACAGAGGAACGTCTGCCAACAAACTCACTAGGGCCATCCGAAAAGAGTATCACAACAACTGGATTGTAGATAACCTTTCTTCCGCTTACAGGACTGAAAACGCCAACACCTACAATGTGCAATACTGGGAGGGATTCCCAATTGGATTCGTCTTGGAAGACGAAAAGGCATACGTTCACAACCACGTCAACTTGATCGTTTCCTACCACCCTGTCGAAGACCAAACGGACAAGTACCGCGTCGTCCGTTTCGTCGTCGAGCCCTTCAGTATCAAGCATCAATACACTCCTACCGACAACGTAGAAGAGGGAGAGGATTATGTCATTGCCAACCCTATTGCCAGTTGCGACACCCAGATCCCAGAAGAGAGCCGCAAGCACACTAGCTACGAGATGATCACTGCCTATGACCGCGAGCCTCAAGAGGCCAACGGATATGCCTTGTTCACCTATGATGTCATGTGGATTGAGGATCTCAACCTCACCTGGGCCTCTCGCTGGGATATTTACTTGAATATGGAGAACAGTATCCCCAACAAGACTCACTGGTTGGCCATTGCCAACAGTCTCGTCATTGTTGTTGTCCTTTCTGCCATGATTGTTACTATCCTCTTGAGGAACTTGCGTCAAGATTTGGCCAGGTACAACCGTGTTGCCACCGATGAAGAAAAGGCGGATGATTTGGAAGAAAAGGGATGGAAGTTGGTGCATGCCGATGTCTTCCGCCCTCCTAACTATTCGCCACTCTTGTTGAGTGTGTGTTGTGGAACCGGTGCACAGCTGCTTTGTATGGCCTTTTGGACCATTATCTTTTCGGCCTTGGGTTTCATCAATCCTTCCAGGCGTGGATCTTTGCTCATGGCAGAGCTCTTCTTCTATGTCCTCATGGGATCGGTGGCTGGATACATTACCGCTCGTTTCTACAAGACCTTCAAGGGCAAGGCGTGGCAAATGGCCACTATCTGCACTGCTGTTGGATTCCCCGGACTTTGCTTTGCCCTGTTCTTTGCCATGGATATGATGGCTTGGGGCTACCAGAGTACCGATGCGGTGCCTTTCTGGACCATGCTCGTTCTGTTCCTCATGTGGTTCGGAATCTCTACCCCTCTTGTCTTTGTCGGTGCCTACTTTGGATACAAGCAAGACGCCTTGGAGTTCCCCGTTAAGACGTCCAGCATCCCCCGTCAAATCCCCGATCAACCATGGTTCATGGGTACACCCTTCACTATGCTCATTGGAGGAATCCTACCCTTTGCTGCCTGCTTTGTGGAGTATTTCTACATTTTGTCGTCAGTCTGGATGGATATGTACTACTACGTTTTTGGATTCTTGCTCCTGGTCTTTGTCATCTTGATCGTTACCGTTGCCGAAATCACTGTCCTCTTCAACTACTTCCAACTCTGTAACGAAGATTACAACTGGTGGTGGCGATCGTTTGGAACAGGGGGTTCCACGGCCTTTTGGGTCTTTTTGAACTCGATTGTGTACTTCCGCACTTTGGAAGTCAGCTCCTTCCCCACTTACCTATTGTACTTTGGATACATGGGGTTGGTCAGCGTTGCTGTCTGTATGATGACTGGTTTCATTGGAGTAGCTTCGTGCTTGTGGTTCAATGTCACCATTTTCGGATCCGTCAAGGTGGATTAGAGCTCCCAATAGCAGCAAAATCAACATAGTATTATCTACTAGGTAGGTACCGGTAGTTTCATCGAGTACACACGTATCATCGTAGCGCGTAAGTTGTTTGCTTTTTTGTAGCTACTCGTACCTATCTTGTCGGCGACAAGTTGTGCATGTCGAACATGTCTGTCAGAAAGATTTTTGGAAAAGAAATCCATTATGATATGCTGCATGAATCCATCACCACTACTAATACTCTAAAACATGAGAACACCAAACATCCATTGGACGACTTCCAACAAACAACTTCTGGTCACACATTTACACTACTAGCTAACTAACTAACAAGCTAACTCTGCGAATATTTCTTATATAGTACGAGTAGTTCGCGCCAAAGGGAAATCTAGCAACTCTTGTCTTTTGCAGGGATTAATCGTTTCTGCATGTCCAGACATTGATTCATTGTTCGTGCCCGTCAAAACCTGTAGCTATCTAGCACCACCAAAGGAGTTGACAAATTCACGAACGCCCCAAAACCCTCTTTGACAAGAATCGAGCTCTGCTAGTAGTAGTAGCCAAAGCATTCATTCTTGTTGGCTCTCTTTTTCTGGGAGAACGATACACTTCCTTTTGCAACGAGAAAATAGGAAGCATGGAGTCCATCGTTCCCTCTTCTCTACGATCCATAGGCCACTTTGGGCATGGCCTTTCGGCATTTGTGACTCCAGCGACTACAATTATCCAATCAGGGGACCTTCCGATGTTGTCGGGCGATGTGTCAGAAATAAAGGCCGTCGCCCAATCGGAACGTCTCACATACGAATGAGTATGTAGGATTCACGTACTACGGTACGAGTACAGGCAATAAGAAGGTTACAACAACTTCCTGTTCGGCGAAAGCAGTGTCGTTTGGGTTGTGTCATGAAGGCTCCTTCTTCGGATCGAGCCAAACGTTTGTTCTTGACACTGTTACAAAGCACTTCTGCTTGGACTCTGAAACCAACACGATTACCCACAATGCTTGCTCGATCATCTTCCACTTGTTTATTAGCTAGATTCGGCCTGGCTGCTAGTGTTAGTAGCTTCAACACTGCCACTGCCTTTGTCTCTACGGCAGCTCCAGCGGCTTTGACACATCACTTGGAATCCACAGCTTCCGATTCTCCGTGTACAAGTACGACTGCTCCTCATTTGGACGGAGCTCCTCTTCAGGTCCAACTGCGCTTGGCATCCTTGCGGGATATTCCTGCCATTCATCGTTGCAACTTGGCTTGTTTGCCAGAGAATTACAACGCACAATTCTATGCGGCACATTTACGTCACTGGCCCGAGTTGGCTATTGTCGCAGAAGACATGACTCCATTGGAATCCGATGACGGAAAATCATCAGCATCTTCTATTTTGTCACCTCTCTTCCGATCGTTTCCTGGGGCACCTGCCTCGGTTCAACCACCGGAAGAACGTCGGATAGTGGGATATGTCCTGGGAAAATTGGAAGAATATCCCATTTCGCTCAGGGAGCAACAACTACGAGCAGCAGCCAAAGGAGCACCCAAATCCTCTGTTTGGAATCATTTTTCTTCGTTCCAGGATTCACAAACAGAACCCGAATTGCCCCCCTTGGAATGGGCTGGTCATGTGACCAGTTTGGCAGTTCTCAAGGAGTACCGACGACTCGGTTTGGCGCAATCCCTCATGTCCCAGCTACACGCACACTTGCAAAAAGACACCTACTATCCCTATTTCAATCCTATCCGAGCCTGTGGATTACATGTCCGAGCCTCCAACCATGGAGCCTGGAGACTCTATCAGAATGATGGATACGCCATTCATTCCGTCATTCCTTCCTACTATCAAGATGGAGAAGATGCTTATTGGATGAGAAAAGCGCTAGTACCGATAGATCAAGAAAAAGTACAACTTCCTCGATGGCTCCCCGTCGAGTCGACGGAACGCAAGACGGCGGCCTAGGTTGTTTGTCGTCGTCTAGTGCTGCCCTGCTTTTTTTCGCGCAATCACCAATCCTCTGTTTTCTCCTACTAGAATGAAACTAATACAACCACATCAACAACATCCATAACTCGACACATCCACTTTGGATTGTTTCTAGTATTCGTAACTACTTGTACTGTACCGAAGTGTTGTAGCCCTCCTCTGGGATCGTTTCCGTCCTCCAGCCAGTCGAGTCAATCCATTGCACCGAGGGTAGGAACCTTGGAAACAGCAAACGCATGTACCAATACGTAAAGTATCCTATACCCAACAACAAGCCCAAGCAATCGACACGGGGCTATGGGCGCCACTCCAATCATTCTTGACCAACCTCCGGAAAAAGGACCATGATGGACGACAAGTCCGCCTCTCTACCAATCATTGAAAATACTGTGTTATGTATACATGTAGTTTCATGGATTCGCTGCTGTTGTCTTATTTTAGACAACCAATAATGCTTCAAGTTGTCAGGGAAAGATTCACAAGCGAATCCTAACATCAAAATATCCACCCAGGGTTTTGGCGACAGGAAAAACTTGGCGATTTTTTTCCTCCCTCAACAAGAGGTGAGTAAATGTATCCGTTACGAGAGAAACGCAGTCAAGTAGTAATAGACAACATTACAATATTCGATACAACCACAACTTTGTCTCTCTTGATATTGGAGGGGATCCAAGAGTAGAGGGGGTTGAGAATAGCTATATTTCCATCCTAGACACCAATTGCTTGTCAATCCTGCCAGGGTCACGCAATCATATATTCGCATAGCAGCCACCACCGATCTAAAATCGGACAGCGCTCAAATTGAAGGCATCACCCGACCAAGTGATTTTCTTCTCTTTTCGCACCAACTCCAGATCGGTGAATTCTTGGCGACAACAAGGACAGGGTGTCAAGGGTTGCATCTTGATCAACCAATCTAGGATACAGTCTTCATGGAAAGCATGGTTGCATTCGGAATTGGAGCTCCAGACGACCTTGTCACCAACATCGTATTCTCCCAAACAAATGGCACAGCAATTAGGCACTAGGTTTCCAGTATTGAGGCGTAGTTGACCCTTGTTCTCAAAAGATGTCAAACTGAGGTGATCTCCAGCAGAGTCTGAAGCGGCCGAGGTCTCTGGCGTTTCTGGATCCTCGACATCCTTTTCCGGCTTTTTGAAAAAGTGGCTAGGATCATCATGAACAATGTCATCCGAAGTAACCTCCTACAATAGTCAATGTGGAAAACAAACGACACAGGGTTAGCATGACAATTCTGCCCGAGCACTAATCATCGCATTTGCTTCGTTGCAACAACGTACCATGGTGACCTTGTGTCGAGCAAAGGATTGCAACAAACGTTTGCGTCGTTGTTCTGGTGTGACAATCTTGGCCAATCGTCGCTGTTCCGCTCTTTCTCTAAGAGTAGCTTGATACTCTGCCTCTGTTTGCATACGACGAGCATGCATGTTCATGAGCCAGTCCTTGTCAGCGAAACAACACCAAAGACAAGCACTGAGCAACATGAAAAAGATGAAACCATTGACACTCCAGAAGAGCTTTGGATCAAAGTCTCCACCCATCATGACCTCAGTGTCATCGCCTGTTTGATTGAAGGCCATTTCAGGAGTCGAATCCAAGCGCCTTCGCAAATGATGCAAAAGCGAAACCGTTACTTCACTGACAGAATTGGTCGACATGTGATCAGCACTCATTTCTCAACTTGGTTTCCTTGTTTATGTAGAGTGAGTAGAGTACTAGTAGTACTGTTGTAGTGGTTGCAACAAACAGGGTGCTGGAAAAGATAGCCAATGAAGCAATGGATCCAACCACTTGTTGATCGGAGTCCGCCTTGGGGGACTTTATGCACTTTCAGAACGAAATTGTCTTCCTCTCTTGGTGGTCTGGGTTTGACACGTCTTGATCTCCCCGTAGGAATATGCCAATTGGAACGCGAATCTTTTCCGTCACCTCACAGGAGTAGGAATACTGTGACATGAATTTCTAACAACAACCAGTACCACTACTGCACGTGTTTTTCTACACGCTTTGGCGTTGCAGGCGCGCATAATGCAAGTTCGTGGGAATTCACTCCCCCCTTCAATGGCGCAACGACCCAGAGAGAAGCCACGCAAAAGCTCCATATTGCCAAAGCACTTTGGCAGCTTTGCTGTAGATTGTTATACTATTTTAATCGCAACTATGTTCCACGGAACGCCGACCTATCCTGGTTCGCCGTGTACTACTACGACGCCGCCAGCATTTGATTCGGGTTTCTGTTGGAAAGGAAGGCAGGTACGTGACATCCTTGGATGAATGACGCCAAAACGAAAAAGATGATGGCGGATGTCCAAGTTGACAAACGGATGCCAACAACAACACCGCTTCATGGCACCCGAACGGAACTACGGTATCTTCACATCACTGTACTTCCTTGTTGTTCATTTCGTCTCAACCTCTTCCAACCTCGTAAGAACAAGACGGATGTGAATCTTTGTGACAGAAACGAAGAAACACATTGGTTCCAGCCCCTCGCCTTTCAACAATGATCATAAACTGAATACCGTCGTACCGTTAGGGTTACTATCATCATTGGATTCCAGGTAAATAACAACAACACTTCCAGCATCGGGGTCACACCCTAGGGGTCCATCTAGAATCGGACAGCGCCCAAATTGAAGGCATCACCCGACCAAGTGATCTTCTTCTCCTTTTGCACCGGCAAATCGGTGAATGCTTGGCGGCAACAGGGACAGGAGGGTGTCGAGGGTTGCATCTTGATCAACCAATCAAGAATACAACGTTCATGGAATGCATGGTTGCACTCGGAATTGGAACTCCAGACAACCTTTTCACCGACATGGTATGCTCCAAGACAAATGGCACAACAATTGGGTACCAGAGTTCCATTGCTGAGACGTAGTTGACCCTTGGCCTCCTCCTCTAACGATTTCATGCTTGCCCACGTAGCACTATTTGGGGTTACTGGGGCTTCAACATCTGTTACAGGACGGAAAATGTAACTAGGATCGTCATTTAAGAGGGATTTGAGTTGGTATCATTGTATTGGAACACCGGTAGACCATTGTAGCATAACCGTACCATGGTGACTTTGTGACGAGCAAAGCAATGCAACAATCGATCCTCCGGTGTGGCAAGCTTTGCCACTTGATGCTCTTCGCCGCGTTGCAGGGGGCGATTCCCACTCATGTTCGCAAGACATGTCCTGTCGAAGTAACAACAACCGAAACAAGTACATATCACCATGAGAACGAGGAAGCCAACGACTGCCGCAAGGATTCCCAGCTCCGCTTCTCTGTCTGAATACTCATCCCATGTGGTTCCATTGTAGACGTAGAAAGTCTCATTTTCAGACATGAAATCTGAAACTGTCCATTCCCAGTAATTGTCAGAGGACATGGTTTCCGAAGTCATTTCTCCCGCTGCTGCTGCAAGAAAAAGTGCGACAACAACTACCGTACCAGTATGAGAAAATTTATACGGTACTGCTATATCCAACAAGAACCTTTGCCTGTTGTTGGAAGTGTTGGGTGCCACATTGGAGTCGTGTTGTTCAACACAACATATTACTCACGCGAATAGGTGGCTCCATCCGGTCTGGCCTTGGTCGAGCATGCTGATTCCCGGCATCGATTCACGATGACGACGGGGATTGGATTATTGTCCGCCATCCACCACACAACTCATGTCATCCCTTTCAGTCAAGCTGCAGAACTTCCATTATGATGACTTCCCTGAGACCGAGAGCAGTTTCCGTGCTCCAGAAAGCCCCATCACTAAACACTAACTTCTCCAACCATTTACCGACATGCATTTTGCCGTTTACTGGCAATCCACCACAATCACAACCACAACCACAACAACAACAACAACGCTTCTTTTCCAACAAGAAATCCTCGTCCAAAAAGAACAAACGCGGTGGTAGACATTACGCTCATAAACTCAACGAGAAGAAAGCGATTCAAAGGGCAAAAAATGAAAAGACAAGAGAACGAAAGAAGAGGACGGAATACTTGCGAAGTTTACCAGATGACTTACAAGAAATTGATGCACCACAACAGGTAGTTGACCCAGAGCCCGAACCTCCCAAGGTTCCGCCTCTCATGATGCTCCCGACAGGATCTCCTCATGTCTATGTGGCCCGCACCGCATTCTCTGCTGAACACGATACGTCCTTACTGTTTGATCAGTACCAACGTCTCCCAGCCTTGTATGAACAAGCCAGGTTTGAATACTTTCCACCCAAAGTCTTTGATTTTGAGTTTCCTACAGCCGGTGTTCCCGAAGTTGCCGTGTTGGGGCGCTCCAACGTTGGAAAATCAACATTGGTCAACGCTTTGATGCGGCGGTCTTTGGCTAAAACAAGTAAATCCCCAGGTCGAACTCAACTTCCTTACTACTATGGTTTGATTCCAAACTCAGTCTATGCTGGGAAGCGAGCCATTGACGCCAGTCCCTCGTCTCTCAATAACAATCATGAGTTGGATTCCGCTACCTTATCATCTTTGGCTCAAGTGGGAGGCCCAGTGTCTCGAGGAAACAAAAAGAGAAGCATTGTGGGATACCTGGTGGATCTTCCAGGATATGGGTTTGGCACGGCACCCAAGGAAGTTGTCGAAGGATGGCAGGGGAAAACGCAAGAATGGTTGATTGACCGAAGGGATGCTGGTACTCTCAAACGTCTCTTCATTCTATTGGATGCTCGGCGTGGCATTGATTCGGATTCCAACAGAGCTCAGGTCGGGCCCGCCACAACCGTCGATCAAACCGTCCTGGAGTGGGCGGAGGAAGCTGAGATACCCTATTCCATTGTAATTACCAAGGCAGATCGAGTTTCGGTTCCACAAATGATCAAACAAATCAACGATTTGTGTCTGCGGTATTCCAGTCGACTCGCTTTGTCTGATGAGGGTACAGTACAGTCGCCTGTCATTCATGTTACTTCGTCGCGGGCGAAATGGGGAGTGCATGAATTGTTGGAATCGATTGAAGCAGAGTTCGTTGCTGACGATGAAGAAGAGGAATATGAGTACGACAGAATGGAGATACCGGACTTGGACATTGATTTTCGACGAGAGTAATCAACTTTTGTGAGGAAGCCGGGCGTGGGCTGAACCACTTTTTTGGAATGGCACCTTTTATTGGATAGTTGTTATTCGTGGATGTCTTAGCTGCACAGTGCCACAACAATTTCAAGTATAATATAGTATCGTGATTCCAACTTTCTCTATTCAAAATGTTGTTTATGTCTATACTATTCTGAACAACAACGACCTCTGGGGTTCGTCACATTCCCTCTTGGGCCGAACTATGCTGCAAAGGCAGCGACAATTCGTTCCACTCCTGGGATGGAATGATCTGTGGCAACGGCAGGGAGCTCGCTGAACACAACAGATCGTAGGCTCTCAAAACATTCCAACACGTCCTTGATGACCGCTTCATCCACCCAAGAGTCGACTGCTGCTTCAAACAACAGCTCCTTGAGCATGTCAAAATGTGAAGCGTTGAGACCCAACACAAAAAAGCGATAATGATAGAGCTGAATCTTGTTCTGATTCTTCTTGTATTGAGCTTCACTCATGTTCACAAGGGAAAGGTCAAGAAGCTGTCCGAGGAGAGCTTGAAGGTCTTGGAACTGAACAGTGCCATAAAACTTTTCCAAGCGAGGATCTCTGAGAATACCCTCTGTGAACTCAATGGTGAGCATGTCATAGGACTCCCGACCACCAATTCGGGTTAGAAGATTCTTCTTGTAAAGGTTGGCCGAATATGTCATTTTGATATTTTATGAATGTCGTTTGTCTTTGGATTGATTTCAATTTTGTGGTCGCTCGATTCTTGCTTGTTGTTGTTGTTGTCAACCTCTGCTTGGGGAATCGTGGAGGAGGCTTCGCAGGATCAACGAACCTGCTTGCATGAAACGTAGAGAACCCAGTCGCGAACCGAATCCAATTCAACCATACGTACAAGATATAATGATTATGAAAAGCTGCAACGTAGCCTATTCAAAAATGCACACAGACTACTCCCAAACATAAATACAACAACCGGTGGGGCATGGAAACAGGATTCCATACTATGAAATCTTCTTGGGAAGGCAATAGCTTCCTGTTGATACCTCGCACTGTTTTTCAAGCAAGATGTCGTAGGGCAATAGATTTTGGCTTGAGACTCAATGTCCGACCAAGGAGATCTAACAGGCACTCTTTGCATATTATGTTCTTCTTTTTTCAGCGCGTAGTGCCGAACAGCAGCAGCGCGGCGAGCAGCCAACAAGACGCCTTTTCCCACGAACAGAGCCCTTCCTGGGATAGCGTACCTTCACCTCCCACCTGCAGAGCCAAACTGCACGTTAAAAGATTTGTCATTGTTGAAATGGTCGGGACAATGTCACTCTCCTACATCTAGCCTACTTTCAAGATGAGAAGTAGAACAGCAGCATAGAAGAAACGTGGAAAACAACTAGCAAACTTCTTTAGATCTTAGTATGTACAGTGTAGCATCGGCCTTCACGCGTTTATGCAGCAAAGGCAGCCACAATGCAGTCGATTTCAGGAGGAATCTCGCTTGTCGCCTGTGATAAACCAGAACAACTCTGGAATACTGTATATCGCAGGTCTTCAAAGCATTCGAGCACGTCTTCTGCCACTTCTGGTTCAGCCCAACAATTTAGTAGCGACTCGAACAAATGGTCCTTGATGGTATCGAAATGTGCCGTTTTCATCCCAAGAAGGAAGAATCGGTAGTGGTAAAGTTGGACACGGGTTTCCATTTTCAATAGCGACTCTTCATCCATATCCAAAAGAGCCAAGTCCAAGACTTCACGTTGCAAGCCACACAAATCCTTGAAGCCCAAACTCTTGTAGAAACGACCAACTCTGCGATCTTCCAAAATGCGCTCGGCAAGGTTCATGATGACCATGTCGTATTGGTCGGCACCGCCCAAGCGGTTGACAATATCCTTTTGGTATGTCTTGGAGTCGGTAGACATGATGATTAGTAGTGTGCTGAATACTT
>WXVQ01000267.1:0-21478 GCA_013372465.1 Nitzschia sp. Nitz4 | reverse complement strand
ACTGAATGTATGGTAAACGAAGGTTATGGTAAACGAAGGTTTCAAACCATGCAAAGCTGAACCTGACATCTGGATGAGAGCCAATGGAGATGTGTATGAATACATTGACGTCTATGTTGACGATTTGGCATTTTGCATGAAGGATCCACAAGCCTTTGCAGACATGCATCGTACGTCGTTGTGATGGCAGTCACCAAGTATTTGAACAGGATCAATGCAGCCAAAGAACTTGATGTTGGCTTTGACGCGGACCGGCAACGAACATCCACTCATGTGGCCATGCATGACCACACATATGAGATCACCAGTGACCCTTTGACTCACTTCGCCTGTGTATTCTCGGCGTTGATCCATGATGTAGACCACCCAGGAGTACCCAACACTCAACTCATCAAGGAGAATGAACGAAGTGCCACAATTTACAAAGAGTGGTCCGTGGCAGAACAATGCTCCTTCGATCTGTCATGGGACTTGTTTCATGGACCCCGGGTTCAGCTTGTTGCGGCATACATTGTGCCCATCTGACTCTGAGTTGACCCGTTTCCGCCAGTTGGTGATTAACTCTATGATGGCAACCGATCTTGGAGACAAGATGTTGAAGGAGCTTCGAAACAACCGCTGGATGTGAGAATTCTAGGAATCTGGCCAGAGAATCCTGGGCAGTTGAGCAGTGGAGTTCGAGCAATTACAGTTGAGTAAAGAAAATAGAATTTATGAGATTAGAAACTGTAGTAAAAGAAGGAAAATGAGGTTGCACTTTCATTTGGCTTCTTGATTCAATCGTAGTGCGATGAATAAATGCAAATCAACTTGATCAATAGCATTCTCGAAATGGAATTGAAACGAGGTTGGATTGCGAAGTGTGCATAAAATGTAATCGATGCGCTGAGTTTGTGAGCGACGAAATGCGTTCTGGCTTGTGACACGATTGAGACAAACCGAACTGCAAGTAGAATGATCGTTGTCCATGTACTGATGAATGAACACGATTGCACGTGTAAGATAAAACATGTAACATATGTAGAACATGAAATGTCACACTGGAGTGTCGCTTTCGATGAACAAGCCGAGGATGCAAACACCAAGCTGGGAACGGACAGGAAGGCTACTATTGTGATTGAGCACTTGAGCACTTGATTCAAGCTGCTGATGTGGCACATACGTGCCAGCACTGGACAATCTGTCGCAAGTGGAATGAGAGGTTTTTTGGAGAATGCTACGAAGCATATCAGACTGGTCGAGCAGAAAAGAATCCAGTCGACTATTGGTACGAAGGAGAACTGGGATTCTTTGACTTTTATATCATTCCATTATCGAAGAAGCTCCGAGATTGTGGTGTGTTTGGGGTGACCAGTGATGAGAATCTGAACTACACGTTGAGTAATCGTGCCATTTGGGAGAAGGATGGTAAAGCCATTATTGCGGAAATGTTGGAAGCGACATTGCAAACCGGGGAGACTATTGCTAACCTGGAGCTTTCTGCTCATGGTTGAGTAATACACAGGAATTACTCGTCGTGGATGCGGTGTAGGATTTGGATTTGGGATTCAGTGTAATGATAGATATACGAGTCACAACGCATTTCTTTCAAGAAAGAATCATCATAGGAATCTATCTTGTAACTTCGAGTCCACACCAGGGCTGCTACGAATCGCAATTGACGAACACCAGTGTGTCGAAAAATGTGCGATCGCCATTACGAGGCACAAGATGATCCCGTGATCCCAAACCACGAAGGTTGGGGCAACATGTGATGTCCCAGCTTCACAAATGATCCCACAGTTTGGTATTACTTGCTTGATCCGTTTTGGATAGATCCAATTTTTCGTGATCTCGAAGCACTATCCCATATTGTTCATGGAGTACTTTTGTCACCTCGGCTTTGGTCGTCCATCGTGTGACTGTTTGTTTGGCGTCGGGTCCAAAGCGGGGAGAGGTAACCTTGAGACATCGACCTGCCAATGTGATCTTGGCTGTAGGAGTCAGTCGGCAAACAATCAATTTACGACTGAAGCTGCTTTTGCGATGCATCAGTATGTCCTTGACATAGGCAAAGGATTCTAATGGTGGGTATATGACAGTGGATGGCTGTGAAGGCGATGTGGATTTTTCTGTGGGCAACAAGGGAGCATCCGCAACATCCCACTGCAATCGAGGTAACCAGGAACCATCAACCCACCACTCTTGTATCAAGCAAGTCCTGGGTTTCCCCGTTTTACCATCGATCCATGTACCTTGCGGATCCCATCGGATGCGACTTTGCATACCTTCCAGAGTCACTTGTGTTTGGTCCAACACATCTGCGTGGTAGTGCAAAACACCCATTGGTGGTTCTCCCAATCCCACATCCACCAGGTAAACACCATCAACTAGCAGGACAAAGTGACTGGCCACAGTGCGAAACTTTGTGGCACCCGCATTGCCTCGTTCCCGGCCCGCTGCCACAAAACAAGGCACCAAACGCACGCTGTTGTATCCCAACTCTTCCAACAAGACAGCCAATAGTCCATTGAGTTCCAAACAACATCCGCCACGGTTTCTTGCAAGGAGCTTCTCAACTAAGCTGGGCGTGTCGAGGACAACGGGTGATGGTTCTTGCACATCCTTCGATGCCATCAAATGTAGCGATATGTTCTCAAAGGGAATGCACTCCAGGTGGCGTTGCGTCAAGAGTTCTAGTGTGTCCAATGTTGGTGACAGAGAAACGTCATTGGGAAATCCCAAACGTTGACGGTAAGATTGTACGAGATCCAACATTATGAGATTACGTTTTCTTGTGTCATTGTAATCCTCTCACTAGTACTCGTAGTAGATTGGGACAACAGACAATCCTATCTGGAATGTGCGGTGTTTGGTGTTTGGTGGTTTCAGCCATTCCTTTGGATGGGTTTGTACTACCGATACTACCTGCTACTAGTACCTCAGGAACCACAGTACTATAGTACCTACCAGAGCGGTACTCGTAGTTTGGGTGTTGTTGGGAGAAGTCAAAAAGCATGGTGAAGTGATGTCGAAGAGGAATACATTGGTCACTTTCATGCAACGGCAGAGAATGACTGTGATACATTCCCCGATACCTGCATTGGCAACTTTGTTGACTTCCCTTGTAGCTGGTTTGTAAGTAGCATAATTTATGACTCGCAAGAGTGAAGCCAAACCAAGTGAACCTAACATGGCTCCCAATTGAAGTCTTTCATGAAACAACAGGCCTACCACTGGGGCATTGCTTTGTCGAGCAGTGGAAACAGTACAAACGATGGGTATGAATACTCTCAAATGGTTCAAATTTGGCAGGCAGCCCAAGCGACTCGAAGTGATGTTATCATGATCTGGTGGACTCCAGACACAGCATCCGAACCATTCTGTAAGTTAGAAGCTTGGAATCGGGATACTACTACTCTCCTGATTCTCACTGTGTCACTACTTGCGTTTGCAGTGGGAACTGATGCCGAAATGACTCAGGTTTTGCTTCCAACTGACTGAAGAGTGTTTGGAAGCACGGGTGGACTCATATGATTTGTGCGGAGACAATGAAACTGCGAAGTATGGTGACCCAGCTGGAGCATGTGACTGACCGACTATCAATCTCAAGAAATTGATGCGGCTTCCCTCAAGGATTCAAGTCTTCATGACAATGTGGCTCTTGCCAATCCTGCCTATGAAGTCATTGCGAACTTTCAGTTGTCTAATATCCAATACAGTAACATGTTCCACCGATGGTTCGAAGCTGGTGTAGATGGGTGGGAATACGACTTGAGGGAAGCCACTTGCAGCTGGGTGGTGGAGAACTTTGACGTGCTGCAATCCTTTGTGCCTGAGACATACCCACGTACAACAGCTGAAGTTGAAACAGCCGGTAACTCATGGTTTACCGCCGTTGATGTTACAAGCGCCATTTGTGTTGCACTTGTTCTGGTCTGTATCAGTGCAACATGTTGGTACCGAAAGTCCAAGATCATCATGCACCACGTTCAGGTGGAGTTCTTGTCTCTGCTCTTGCTTGGCTTAGTACTTATTTGTAACGCAGGTGTCATTGCCATTGTCCAACAAACCAACATCACATGTACAGCAGTCCCATGGTTAGAGTGTATCGGGAACACAGTCGTTACTGCCACATTGGGCGTGAGGGTGTATGCAATAAACAAGCTGAACACTGCTGGGAAGCAGATGCGACATGTGCGACTCTGAAGGAAGAAACTATTCTTGCTCGTTGGCACCTTTCTTTGTTGTGCAGTTGCCTTGCTGACAACTTGGAAAGTTCTTGGGATTCCAGAACCGACCACAGTGTTCACCTTGAGTAAGAAAGAGACAGCTCTTGGTGAAACCTGGTATACACAGAATTCCTGTGTGCAACACGAACTGAGGTATATGAACTTATCATCGTTGGATGGAATGTCATTATACGTCTACCTGTTATCGTGGTGTCAATAACTCTTGGTAGTGTCCAGAACATCAACGATACGAAAGAACTTCGGATAACGCTGCTATCGCGCATGGTTATGGCTTTGACGCGGTTCATCACCACCATGGAGTTGAAAGATAGGATGCTCTCAGATTACTATGCCTTCTTGAGCATCCTGCTCGGGGTCGATTCAATTTTGACAATGACATTATATATCATCCCCAAATTTTTTGTCAAGTAGTAGTCCAAATGTGACATATTACTTAGGCGTTTCTAGTCTCTATTGACGTCTTAGTGGACATATGCATTTCTGTGTAACCCGTTAGTAGTGTCTGTAGAGACCTCACGGTAGTTACCTGCACTTCTGCTCTATGGGAGGACACGGTCTGTCTGTGGTACGTCCGTCGTCCGGTAGTATCTTTGTTCTAGACCCATTGTGGACTAGGATGCTCAGCTATATTGCTGAGAAGGGTTTACTATCTTGCCAAGACCTTCTCTGAAGAGTCTATTGTGCATTGTAGTCTTATCTATTCGTATATCTTTCTATTCTATTCGTGGAATATTCATTGATAGATTTTAAGTTAGCTCATTATTTCCATTTGTCTACTTTGTGGAAGGGGATAGTCGCTACGTAGTTGTCATTTTTCAAGAACGAAGACGAAATTTCAGATTCGCTGCTACCAGATTTGTTCTTGAACACCACAGTTGCAGTGGCGAGCATTGATGGATTCACGGCTTGGTCCTCTGTTCGCGAACCGGTTCCAGTGTTTCAGCTCCTGGAAGTTCTTTTCGAGAGTTTCGATGAAGTAGCCGATAGGTACAACATCTTCAAAGCCGAAACATTGAGGACCTAGACTGTAACAGTGAGAGTCGATGGATCGAATGGAACACAGATGTCCTGCGACGATTGCTTGTCAAAGTAATCGCTGGCCGTCAGGTGTCACGAATGCTTCTTTCGTCGTCATTCATGGAGGAAGAAAGCGTGAAGTCAGCGGATATGCCGCTCGAAGAAGTGCAAGAGATTATCCAACTTCCTCATTTCGACAAGGATGCTGTTTGACGTTTCAAGGGGAGAAGTGGTAGTCTGGAACTCCAGAAGAGGTGGTACTGCAACTTCATGATTTCGTCACCCAAATTGCCAGTATGTATCGCAAAAATGTAAGTCATATCGATGTCGTCATGTCTCAATGAATCCCCCCTTGGTACACTCACAACTGAATTCCTTCTACAAAGCATTTCCACAACTTCGCCCATGCATCCTATGTGGTCATGGCAGTCACCAAGTACTTGAACAGGATCAACGCTGCCAAGGAACTTGATGTTGGTTTCGACGCGGACCGACAACGGTCATGTACCCATGCGGCCATGCACGATCACACGTATGGAATTACCAGTGATCCCTTGACGCATTTCGCTTGTGTGTTCTCAGCGTTGATTCACGACGTCGATCATCCTGGAGTTCCCAACCCACAACTTATCAAAGAGAACGACAGACTCGCAGCCATTTACAAAGAGCGGTCCGTGGCAGAACAACGCTCCTTCGATCTGTCTTGGGATTTGTTCATGGACCCAAGCTTTAACTTGCTGCGCAAGGCTCTGTGCCCTAGCGACTCAGAGTTGACTCGATTCCGCCAGTTGGTCATCAACTCCGTCATGGCGACAGATCTAGGAGATAAGCTGTTGAAGGATCTTCGAAACAACCGGTGGACAGTTGCTTTTGATAAAGATACCAAAGATGCAAACACCAAAAAGGGCACGGACCGGAAGGCCACCATTGTGATTGAGCATTTGATCCAAGCTGCTGATGTCGCGCATACGTGCCAGCACTGGACGATCTATCGCAAGTGGAATGAGAGGTTTTTCCGTGAGTGTTATGAAGCGTATCAAGCCGGTCGAGCAGAAAAGAATCCTGCTGACTACTGGTACCAGGGGGAACTTGGATTCTTCGACTTTTACATTATTCCATTGTCGAAGAAGCTTCGAGACTGTGGGGTGTTTGGGTCCACCAGTGACGAGAATCTGAACTACGCGTTGAGCAATCGTGCCATTTGGGAGAAGGATGGTAAAGCCATTGTTGCGGGAATGCTGGAATCGGCAAGGGAGGTTTTGGAAACAGCCGAGAGATTTGCTGGACCGGGGTCATCAGCAACTCGATCGACCTCTAAGACGCAGGAAGACTCCGCAGCCTTGGATGCTGTTTGAACTGGGGTTTGGGAAGGGGGATAAGATGTGATAGTAGACTGTGTTTAAGATATACTGTAGTGTTTGTCATGGTTCGCGTATAGGCAATGTCTTTTCGGGTACAACTTTTCTCAGCAAGCTAGAGGAGTCTAACTAAGCAAAAGATAAAGCCTAGTATGTCATTTTGGGTGGTTGGGGTATGTCCAGTACAGGTGCAGGAGGTTGCCCAGAAAAGAAGTTGTTGGCCTCAACGGATGACGGCGATTTGTCAATGACAGTTTCTGAAGTAGCGGTTTGTGATTGTGTCGTTGTGGCTGCAGCTGCTACATGGGGCTTGGGCGCTGGTGGTGCATTGCCCAACTCATGCGGCTGTTTAGTGGAATCGAGTGGAATAGAATCATCCGCATCCTCATCTCGTTCGACCTCCATCTCCAAGTGTGGTTCCAATTCCAGTGTTTCGGTTTGACTACCGTTTCCATCTTCATCTGGAACTGCACTGGACAAGCGGACTTTTCGCTCCACACACTTTCCAATAGTGTCTCGGCAAGTGTTGGGCAGTCGATGAAGGTACCCTGTTCCCACCTCCGCTCCTAGGAGACCACGGCCACCCCACGTGACCGAAGGAACCAAACCCACAACTCGGACCATATCTGTATCGGCATTGTATACATACAGTTCAATCACATGATTGATACTTTCTTCTAGCACGACAGCTAGATCTGCTGACGAACTAAAATTAACGCTGGTCGTTCCCAGCAAAAAGTCCTTGTCTTTGACTAATCCCGCGACGGCAGCAGGAGACTCAGCCTCTACTTCCAACACACGAATCAACCGTTCATCGGCACCTCCATAGTCGTCCATTTTCATGGTGACTCCCAACAAACCAGCTCCATCCCATTCATCGCTAGGAATCAGCTCCACCAAGCGCTTCTCTTGAGCCTGAACATCACATTGAGATCGTACTGTGTTGAGAATATTTGTAAAATAAATGATACAAGTGTTCTCTTGGTCACTCTGAACTTACCTTGATATTCCAAACCACTGTATTTTGTGTTTCATAAACATTCGATTCGGTTCGTTTCTGAAGTGTGAGATCCATAGAGTCTCAAATAATGCACACATGTTGCTCTCACCGTCGCTCGATAATACAGCTTTACTTACACAACTCGACTGCCTTTCCCTTATTCTCATGAAGCAGAGCAGGAAAATCAATATCGTCATACTCTTCTCCTTCTGCTAAACCTTCCCCACTGCCCAGCAACATTTGTTCATTGGCGCCTACAATGAAATCAAAGAAACTCACAAGACCAGCTTTGGAAGCCGGAGAGCCTGGCTGGACTCCGAGAACCCGGTATCCAAGTGTCTCGATTCCATCGAATTGAGCAAACTCATCGGCTTCGGAAGTGGCCGTATTTCCCATGGTTGTAGAGACCAAGTTGTGGGTTTGCTGTATGTAGCAGTCTTTTTTGGGCCTTCATGGGTTGCCAGCTAGCTATTCTGGTTCTTATCTATTTAGTATGTGTAAAATAGTACGTGACTTTTCATGTATTATACCTGTATTAAATCATAATGTTATACCTATCCTAAATTCTCCACAACTCCACAACTTCTAGACCACTTCTTCCCCGTTGGGGGTTTCACTTGCCGACTGCGTTGTCGATGTCCCCACTCCCACAGAAGCTTCCACTTTTGACGATGCTTGAATAGCACGTTCCAGCATTTGTGCCACAATGGCTTGGCCATCTTTTTCCCACATGGCTCGATTCCTCACGGCGTAATTCAAGTTCTCGTCACTGGTCGATCCAAACACTCCACAATCTCGCAGTTTCTTCGACAATGGAATGATGTAAAAGTCAAAGAATCCGAGTTCCCCCTGGTACCAAAACTCAGCTGGGTTCTTGGCGGCTCGTCCAGCTCGGTACGCTTCATATGTTTCTCGGAACAACCTCTCGTTCCATTTCCGGTAGATGTACCAGTGTTGACACATGTGTGCCACGTCTGCAGCTTGGATCAAGTGTTCAATCACAATGGTAGCCTTGCGGTTGACTCCACGTTTGGTATTGACGTCTTTGGCTCCTTCATCAAAAGCGGCAGACCATCGGTTGTTTCGGAGTTCCTTTAACTCCTTATCCCCCAAATCAGTGGCCATGACGCAGTTGATCACCAATCGGCGGAAGCGCAACAACTCGGCCTCGGTGGGACACAACGCATTTCTCAACAGGTTGAAACTCGAATCCATGAATAAATCCCACGACATGTCGAACGAACGTTGCTCTGCCACTGAACGATTCTTGTAAATGGTGGCAAGTCGTTCGTTTTCTTGGATGAGTTGAGGGTTGGGAACTCCAGGATGATCAACGTCATGAATCAACGCAGAAAATACACATGCAAAATGCGTCAAAGGGTCACTCGTAATCCCATACGTGTGACCGTGCATGGCGGCATGGGTGCTGGAGTGTTGACGATCGGCATCAAAACCAACATCGAGCTCAGTAGCAGCATTGATACGGTTCAAATACTTGGTAACCGCCATGACAACATAGGAGGCGTGGGCGAAATTGTGGAATGGCTGTGTCAACCGGGAAAAATAGCAACATGAGATCACGAATCGGATCAGAGCAGTCAGATACCTCGATCAATATACTTACATTCTGGCGGTACATACTGGCCACCTGGGTCACAAAGTCATGCAATTGTGAAACGACCTCTTCGGGTAATGCGTCGTCTTCATCCATATCACGGACTCTTCTCATTGCTGTCTTGTCAAAGTCAGGAAGTTCAATGATTTCTTGAACCTCTTCTAGTGGGATTTTTTGGTTTTTGAGCGTTACATCGTGACTCTTTTGGAACAGCGACACCCTTCCGAGAGAAGGTCGGGTTAGCCCTCCATGGGACCGAGCCACAATCTTGACCAATATCTTGCGAAGCGTCTCGGTGTTCCATTCGATCCAACGGTGTTGGTTATCAAAGTCGGCCTCGTCGTCATCTTCGTCAAAATCGTCGTCGGATTGGCGACTGCCCATTTCATGTCCTGAACCGTTGAGGGCAGAGTGCCTGCTCAAAACAAATGTCTGGACTTCTCCCTTTTCGGTTGTCATCAACTTCTTCTCTTTTTTGGAAACCCAATGCTTCTTCCCAGATTTGATTAGAAGCTCCGCGGTTGCCTCAGAAATGTGAATTTCATTGTGTTCACCAGACTCGTGGAGCAACCGAGCCATGGTCATGGTGTCTCCAAACATTTGGAAAGACCCCGCAGAACCGTACGTGTAACCGCCCGTGATGGGTCCACTGTCCAGTCCAATACGCAAACCGAGATCGGCGGTGTCAGGGCCAAACTGTGATTCGAGCTGCTTTGTCATGATAGACAATTTTTTCATGATATCTGAAGCAAAGCGAGCCATTGCCAGGGCGTGATCAGGTCTTGACTCGGGGATTCCAGCGGCAGCAACTGTAGGCAACAAGGGGTGTTGAGAATGACAATTGTTGAACCAGACTAGACCCGTGGGTGATACATACCTAGGTAGCTGGCAGACGTTTCACTCTTGAAAATCATGTATCGGTCTGCCACGCTGTCGAAGCTTTCAAACACAACTTCCAACAGCTTGAACACTTGAATAGGTTCACGGACTGAAGACCATGCGGTGAATCCATCGATACTTGCTACCATGACCGTCGTGTGTAGGAAGACTTCAGGGAGCAACTCCTTGGATACGTCGTCATCACTCAAGAAAAATTTCGGCATGATGTAAAAGATGATGGTTCCGATAGTATCCAAGCTGGAAGTGACACTGATGAATGCCATGAATTCGTGAGACAAAGAATCTATCATCCCAAGGATCCCAATTGTGCGTACAATCAACATAACTAGTCGGGCAGCTAAGGCCCTTCGCAATGCCTTTGTATCATTGTCATTGGTCCATTGTCTAACATTCAAAACCAGTACCAACGAGGGGACCACAAAGACGGCCTGCCAGAGCACAAGCGCCATTCCCCATTGCGAACCTTGAGAGCTGCACCAATCATACGCAATGACAATTGTCTCGCCCATCGCGTTGGATCTGGATGTCAAGTCATATTCCGTGATCTTTTCGGGTGTGTCAACGACTCCCCAAACAACCAACATGATAGCAACAACAAGAACGACTGGTAAGACAAAATGAATCAAAGTTTTGGAGCGGATGACCACACGTTGAGTGCGCTTGCCGGACGCGGCTAGCTTGGCGATGGCTACAGATCTTGTAAACAATGTTGCCAAGACTAGGGTTACACCCAAGGCTTGGAAACTTGGACTGACAATGCACACTGCCTGAGATTGTGGCGTAATGAGAAGTAAACTCCCAATCGCTGCCAGCATCAATCCAATGAGAAGCAAAGCCAGGAATCGAACCTGAACATAGTAGACAGCTTTCGATTGGCGGCGGATGAATGTTGCTGCCATGCATGTGATCACAAGCAGAAGGGCGAGTCCACTCAAGACATACGCAGAAACAAACCATCCACTGCCCTTGGTTTCTGACTCGACCACATGGCGAGGATACGAAGCTGGGACGACAGCCTGTAATTTGTCAATGTTGTCTACAACCCAGTGGCATGTGGCTTCCCTGAGATCAAAACCCCATCCATCAACGCCAATATTGAACCAAGCCTGGAAAATATTGCTGTACTGAAGACTTGTCATTTCCAGGTCCAAAATGGCTTCGTATGCAGGGCTCCACAGCGCCTTACGGTCTGATGGGAATTCCGAGGATGCTCCCAACGTGGCAGTAACAACCTTCTTCAAGTTCAAAATGGGCCAATCGCATACACCTGCTGGGTCACCAAATTTCAGCGTTTCATTGTCACTACAAGTGTAGACTGGGTCAGCTCTAGCTACGACACATTCATCGGTGACTGGAGGAAGAAGAACTTGAGTGAACTCTGCTTCAGAACCGACTGGAGAGAAGCAATGGGTGAGCGGTTACAAGCCAAGCCT
Organism: Nitzschia sp. Nitz4; assembly: GCA_013372465.1. Classification (NCBI taxonomy): domain Eukaryota; phylum Bacillariophyta; class Bacillariophyceae; order Bacillariales; family Bacillariaceae; genus Nitzschia; species Nitzschia sp. Nitz4. Next base: position 9,923 of record WXVQ01000267.1, on the reverse strand, counting down.
GTTATATCAAGGAGGCATCCATTCTTGGAAAGAACGTACCAAACTGTTCATACATGGTTTCAGGGGTCCACCATGTCATCATGACATCACTTTTTGTTGCATTGGCAGCTTGCCAAATCTGGACAAGTTCGCCATAACTGTAGCCCCCATTGCCATCGGAACCACCACTCTGCAAGCTGATGCCAAGGTGATAAGCTTGCTGTTTCATGTGACTCTGAAAGGGTGTTAGAGACGACGTGTGCTTATTGAACAATTTGGTCCAAATCATGTCATGATACTCACATTCCAAGTACACGGGAAATCGGCAAAATGTCCAGTGCAGGTATCTGGGAATTGGTCACAATCGTTTTCCTCCGTTGCTCGGAAGTGACCAATGTACAATCCAGGTGCAAAGAAGCTTTCTTGTTCATCTTCTGTAGGCATTCGGACAGCCACTCCATCATCCGAAGCACAACCATCCGTCGACACTTCGTCACAATACGTTTTCCAGGTTGTAGGACGCTTGAATGTCTCCGCAAGCTTACGCCTGTTGACTTCCCCGGCCAAGCCAATGAATGAAGCGAGTGACGGATCTCGCTCAATCGTAAACCTGGGAACATACCAGTGATCTTCTCCCAGCACCCCAAAGTTGGTGGGTCGCTCCAAGAAGTCTGGGTAGAAGTCGGTATCATAATACCAAGATTCCAGCAAGACATTACCACAGGCCACATAATCTTCGGCGCTCCCAGTCGTTACGGTGCGACAATCCACAACATCATTTCCGACTTGTAGCATAGATTCGTAATCAACCACAGCTGCAAAGTCAATTCGGGACGTCTCATCATAAAAGTTATCAGAAAGATCAGCAAATCCTGTTTCGACGGACATAGGGACATCTAGCACCTCATTCTGTTGGAGCAGGGCGTTACACGCATCGGCAAGCGTGAGATCACACGTAAATATATTGTCCTACCATTCAACAAGTCACATACCATGAGAATCTGCAAGATCCAAGTGGCAATAAAGGAAGACTCCCAATTCTGTGCAATGGCTCTCACTTCTGGAAAATCCAGTGGAGACGGAACACAGTACCCCTTTTCCATTGCTTCGGGTGAATCTTGAGAGTTGCATACTCGGGTCTTATGCCATTCTGGGTAGGCATTCTTGAGACACCCTCCACTTGAGAACGGGTTCGTACAATATCCGTCCAAACAGGAAGATGTGTCGTACTGTAAGGCAGTTTGACAATCGGAATCTCTGGAACAGGGAACAAATGTAGCACTGCCAATCGTTGCAAAGTACAAGACAAGGGCAGCAACAGCCTGGAGTGTTTGTCGTGCTCTACTTGTATTTGGCACCATGATGTTTCCCAATTTTGTGCTTCCGTTCAGAGTGAGGGAAAAATGTCGCAACTGCTTCGATTTGTTGTGGGAGGTAGATTCCACAGATTCATATTCTTCAGGACAAAGGGAAGTTTCGATGATCGCATGGAAGCGGATGCTTCACACAATCACTTAAGCTCTACTAGAAAGCACAGTTACCAGTTACCTGCTGCTGTAGGTAGTGGTCACCTGCTGCTCGCTGCTGGTTTTTGTGAAGGACAACTGCTCTACTACCCAGTACTCAGCAACAGCATCAGTGGTGCGGCCACTCTACACTCTACACGACCCCCCGACGCTTTTGTCGTGGGTGATATCGACGATCCATGCCGAGGATTAGTGCCTCCTCCCGCTAGCAAAGGTTGGGTTTGAGCTGGAGGGAGAGTGACCAAGTTAACTACAAGAAGAAGAGGCACAAGGGAGCAAGTTTGAATCTCTTCATTTTATGACTAAAATCAGACAATAATTGACATACTAAAGTGTAATAGCTGTTGTTCATTAAATGAGTGGTGAGTGAGAATTCAAAGTTCCGATGATGATGGTTCATCGTGCTTCGAAAAAGAGGAAACGTGTGAGTGCGTTGGGTGTGATGTTGGCTCTTGAAACAAGTACGGTAGTAGTGTTATGGTTCTATAGTATACACTAAACATACTATCACTAGCTTGCAAAAAGATTCAATCTTTCGTGATTGAGTTGAGAGGATGGTTCGCAAGAAGTCATCATCAGCCTGGGGAAACGACGGCGTGGCAACGTGTACAGGGCCGTACAGAATTGAGACGATTACCAGCAGGCATGTTTTAAGAGCACCATCGCACGAATATTTTGTCCTACGAAGAACAAAAGTAGGTTGAAGTACGGGAGGTACAGGGTCTTTTCCCGTAAAAATGGGATGATCTCTGGATTTGGGTGTTCTTCCACGGGCGGAATATAACAGGAGCGGTGCGTTCCTCCCTCTCTAAGTACAGAGTTTGGTTGGGTGTCTTTTTCATTGAAGGAGACAGGACAGCAGCAGCAGAAGCCTTCTGTTATCGTAACCAAGTACAGCCGCAACACCTCCAAGGTTGCCTATCACCGAGCGGTAGATTGTAGAAGAGAGAAAGGAAGCCAAGATGACCGAGCCCGCGGGTAAAGTGAACAACATGGCGCAGCTGAAAATGCCCTTTCCCTGGAAGCTCTATCACATGCTGGAAGAGGCGGAGAAGCCTGTGGGTGGTTTTTCCAACGTTGTTTCTTGGTTGCCCGATGGCAAAGCCTTCAAAATCTATGACCAAGAGACCTTCTCGGGGACTGCTATGCAGCAATACTTCAATCAGTCCAAGATCAAGTCGTTTACTCGTCAATGTACGTGATTTACTTGTTTTTTGTGCCTATCTTGCCTAGAGTGGGGCGGATTGTTGGGGTTGTTTCTCACTTGGAACGATTGGATTTCCACTCTTTTTGTATCATGAGCAGTGTACATTTACGGCTTTTTGAAAGTACCGAACGGTCCGAATGAAGGAGCGTTTTATCATCCAGAGTTCATTCGAGGCAACAAAGAGTCCTGCTTTAGTTTGCGGCGCAACCAAGCTGGTGACCGCCGACGTATTAAAGTTTCTCGTCGAGGCTCTGCCTCTTCCTTCAACTCAAGTGGGTCCATAACGAGTGCGGATAGTTATGAATCAGGCTCCCAGGGAGGCATGGCCTCGCCGGTGGTGTCGGGTAGCAATCCGTTGTATCAGCACTCGTCCAACCCTGTTCCTCTGACCACTGTCAAGGCGCAACGGCGAAGCTCCTTGAGTGACTACGTGACTGGTCGACCTCCAGCGTACCAACAAGCATCGAACTTTCCCATGCAAAAGCAACGAAGGCGCAGCAGTATGGGTTCTGCCTTTCCCATGGGTGGTAGCAATGGTGGCATGGATCCCTACAACAACAATGGTATGGGGTACAACCAAATGTCACAGTTTGATCCTGGTTTCCCTCAGCAACAACAACAGCATCAACCAACCAAGAGGAGAAACTCATTGAGTGACTTTTTCGAACAAGCTATTTCGCTGTTGCCAAGTGATGGTGCTTATGCGAATCTGCCTTGTCTCGATGATATCAACATTGAACCTACACCCATTGGAAGCATGAATAGCAACAACAATATGTTCACAATGCAGCAACAGCAACAACAACAGCAAAACTATGGTGTGAATTCTCCGCCTCCCATGACAACGATCAACATTATGGGGGGAATGAACAACAACAGCAACAGCGGAAACCTCAATGGAAGCCAAGTACTTCACCGCGAAGGAAGCAGCAACTTGGATGACCTAGAAGATGACAATGAAGATGACCTGCTAGGTGTAAATGGTGGTTTTGGGGATGGAAACAACAGTGCAAACTTTGGTATCCAGGGTAACTATTATGGTGGCGGCAACAACATGAACAACAACAACAACAACTTTGGGAATGTGGTAGACAATACATCGGATGCCATTTACTTCCAAGACTTGGCTCCCTGATTTGGTTTTGGTACGAACCCCGAGTTGTCTGTCTTTTTCTCTGTTCGAAAGCAACATTGACGGTGAATAGGGTAGAATGTTGTAGTATCAAAACGAAACGTTGAATTGTAAGAAGTGCATAAACTGCAAACAAAGAGTGTGTGTGCTGTGTGTTCCATAGTCGTCTCGGAGTATCTCGTTTGGATAGTGGTATATGGTAGGTAGATACCAACCCATGATGACTGTATTGGAACGAACACTGCGACAGCCAATCCAAAAAGACATTTACACTATTGTTATTTCTAGCAACATTACCATGGCGTGGCGACCTCCACCTCCCCCGCCTCCTCCACCACCACCACGGCCTGGTGGTAGTAGCAGTAGCAATACTGCTAGTGGCAGTAACACACCCGTGGCAACCTTCCAGCCACCATCGTTTGTGCCACCACCACAACAGCAACAGCACCAACCATCGCATGTAGCACCACAACAACACCGACAACAACGGGTACAACCTCCTCCACCCCAGACGGCACCTCCTGCCTTGCAAGGAAGGTTTCCTCCTCCTCCTCGCCCAGCATCCATGATGCAACAGCAAACGCCTTCTTCCACCACCAGCAACAGAATGGCACCACCACCCACACCGACTTCCATGGCGACTCTTAGCAGGCCACCTCCACCTCGGATGGTTCCTCCATCACCCATGGGTATGGGCATGTCAATACCACCCTCTCAACCACAGCGACAACGTTTGGCATTTGCACCGCCTCCGCCACCTCCCATGATGCAGCAACAGCAGCGTCCACCCAACACGGTAGGAGCTCCAGCATATCCTCCTCCACCTATGCCGATGCAACAACAACAACCGTTTGGACAGCAGCCACCACCGCCCCCAATGAAAATGCAACCACCAATGATGCAGCAACAACATCAACAACCACCATCTCCAATTCAATCCATGCAAATGCAACCTCCTCCTGGTAGTATGCAACAATCCATGCGTCCTCCACCTCCACAAATGCCACATCAGCAGCAGCAACAACAACGTCCACCCCAACCCTCCATGCAACCACCCTCTCAACCAGCGAGGATTGATCCTTCTCAACTCCCAGCAGCCGATCCTCCTACAAGACCACATTCGGACTCGGCCTTGCCGCTCTACTACCCCAAGGCCCACTTTATTCATGGTGATTTTGGATCCTCCGGGACCATGCCACCTCCCGCCGATTCCCGCTTTTTGGTATTGGATGATGGAAACGCGTCTCCTCATTTGCTTCGTTCCACACTCTATGCGGTGCCTCAAGATGCGGGTATTCTTCGTCAGACGGGTCCGGTCGATATGGCCATTGTGGCCACACCCCTAGCCTTGGCCAGTCAAGATTTTCATGGAACGATGGGACAAGCCTCTCATCTTCCTGAATCGGGACGACTCGGGTTTGTGGGGTTGGATCAGACGACGGATCCTTTCGCACCCCCTCGTTGTCATCGGTGTAATGCCTATTCCAATCCATTTGATGACACACCGCACAACAGTAGCACCGGTTGCGCCTTTTGTAGGACGGCAACCAACAAGGCACAAGGGTCCCAATCCGGAACCTTGGGGCGGGGCGTTGGATCGGTGGAATACAATGTGGCGGGTCCCTATGTGACACGAGCCACTCCAGTCCAACCACACGTACTCTATGCCGTCGATTTGACATCGCCGGCTCTCATGGACTATTTGGCATTGTTGTGGACGACCATTCTTCCGACTTGGTCAGAGCAACAGCCGCCTCCGTCTACTGTGAAACAGTACAATTACACACGAGCGGGCATTGTGTTGGTGTCGTGTCAAGGAATCTACATTCCCCTCAAGGATGCTTCTGGCTTTATCTGTGTTCCAGATGTCCAACAAGATCCTTTTTCTCCACTGCCACTGCAAGAGTATACATGGGATATGAGCTGTGAATTGGGTGCCTTTACTCAGGCCTGGCAGTCGATTTTTACCAATTTGGTCCCTACGTTGGTGGAACAAACCCAGCGACATCGTGTCATGGGCTCTGCCAGCGACTCGTCGTCGGCATTTGCGTTTTCATGTGGAGGTGCCGCCATGTCCTTTCTGGTGGATGCCTTGGCGGAAACAGGAGGACGGGCTGTTTGGATTAGTTGGCGGCGTCCCAATTTTGGGGCTGGTGCGATTCTAGACCGAGAGCGTCGTATCAAGTCGTATGCTGACCAAGAAGTTTCCCTCTACAGACCCCTCCAGACGAACCAAAAGGTTTTGGATCCCAACGCCAAGACGTTCTATACATCACTACAAGAAAAGGCTGCCAGTGCCAAGGTGGCATTGGATATTATCTTGCATACTAATCCGAAGGTTCCGCGGGCATTCTTGGACGTGGCCACACTCTCTCATGTTTGTCAGGCTACCAACGGTCGTTTGACTTGGATTCAACATCACGCTCCCGAGGATGCGAATTGGAAAACGTCCATGAAGGAAGCCTTGTTGCGGCCCTTGCAATTCTCTGGTTGGGATGCTGTCTTTAAGGTCCGCTGCTCAACTGGTTTGCGTGTCAAGTCCCTTCAATCCAGCGTGGGACAAATCACCCAAACAGGTGGTTTGACGGATGATTCACCGGAATTGGAGCTGGCCGTGGTCACCCCGGATACTTGTATTACAGTCGAGTTGGAACATCGTGTTGGTGGTCTCCCTAGCAAGTCCAAGTTTGTCTACGTTCAATCGGCTCTCCTGTACACCAATATTTGGACGGGACAACGCCGTGTCAGAGTGTCGACATTGGCGCTTCGTGTAGCACCCACACCCGATGTCGTATTCCGTTCATTGGAGTTTGGAGCTATGACCTCTGTTCTCATGCACATGGCAGTCAAATCGATCCAGTCAGCTGGGTCTTCTTCGGATATTGAACCCAAGGATGTTTTGCACAAGGCCCGTCATCACATGGTGGATCATTGCGTTCATATGATAACTGCCTTTGCCAAGAACGGTAAACCAGAAGGGCATTCCTCGATGCAGCTCCCATTGCCCAACAAGCTCCAATTGCTGCCCCTCTTTCTAACTAGCTTGATCAAGAGTGAGATTTTGCGAAATCCCATTTCCTCTCGAACGGGGATACCATCCCCCAATGGCGATGAACGGGCCTACCACTGCTTCTATGCAGCACAGGCCACACCTGCCATGGCCTTTTGGATGGTCCATCCATACTTATTCGATGCATATCATCCCAAACTGAATCGGTGGAAAAACCCAGGGTCCAGACTTCCGGAAGATGCACTTCGGCTCGAGTTTCTCAAACATGCACCTTATGTGGAACTTCCCAGTCCACTTCATCCTTCGGTGGCTAATATGGTGGATGACAAGATTTACATCCTGGATACTTGCTTCGTTATCTACCTCGTTGCTGGCAAAGATGTGAGTGAGGAACAAATCATGAATGTCATCGCCTATTTGGACGGAGAGTCTTCGCGCGAAGGCGAAGATGACGAGGTAGATGAAACCAATCTGGATCGAGCCATTCAACAACTGCGTGTCTGGTCACAAGTGGGCAAAGAACCACGTTGGCTCCGACCTTTCCATGCACCAGTCTTGCTCGTGCGATACAATGATTCAATGTACCAATCGACAGTCATGCAAGCCATGGTTAGTGATCTAGGTGCAAGGCAACGGGATTACATGGGGTTTGTGCAAGAGTTGCGAAAACGGGTTCAGGGAGCCAATAGAAGCTAAGAATCGTGAAGACGTCGTATGTTTGGGCATGTCGTCACATTACATGTCTTAGATGTTTGCGACAAGGGTAACTACTGGTAGTATCTGGAATCTGTCCATCCAAATCTTTGACGCCAGCAGTATTGCCATGCTTGGGTTGGAAAACACGAACAATCAGAAACTCCATAGAGAAAGAAGAATGTTGTTCTCTACTACTAGTCCATTCCAGCACGATGGTACAACATACATGTGCAGCCGTTCTATTAGATTATGGGCTAAACAACAAGATAGCATACGTGTTGTGTTCTTGTTGGCCAAATGTATGATGTAAATGTAGAGTGCGACAACATATAGCTGAATCTTCACTGGGTAGCTTGGCTTGATGATTCCTCTAGTCAGAAACAAGTTGTATTGCAGCGTCGACTACGTCAAGGACATTGTCGACCGTATGGTTTCGGTTGATGTAGTAGTGAGAATCAAGAAACAAGAAGTCAAAGGTAGCAAACGTAGGAGGAGGATTGCGAGGTTGAGAACTATTGTTGGAACTTATCGTTGTAGTGGATAAGACTTCCAATATCGAAACATCATTGTTCGTGTGGTGTGTCCTCCTGCCAAATTGGCTGATAGAGCCGGTGGATGTCATCGACGCTTGCTTCATGATCTTGTTGCTTTACCTGACAAGAAAATCGGAAAAAGATGTGCTGCAAAGTAGCAAAAAAAGGCGCGTCGACGTAGCCTTGACACAGTACTCGTAGTAAGATCCAGATGAGGCTCAATGACGAATGACGAAAATGCGAACGATCTTCCATTAAACCGGTTTCGCTGTCGTCTACTAAGAAACTTGGGAGCTGACAACACGGGTAAATTGAACCACATCATCAGTACTACAACTAACTACACGGTTGTAGTACTAGAGCTGGGATGATGTCGCACCGGCATCATGGCGAGGGGGCTATGGTACTGGCATAAAAGGACGCGTTTGTATGGATATTGTGTGCGCCACCAATGACGTACTGGTAGTAGTACTCTGTCATGATGTTCGTACCTAGTACCTTTGTAGCTTTGAAGAGGTCCCAAAAGGGATCAACTCGGGAAGCATTAAACTCAACATTCTTATTGCTGCACTGTACGAGTAGTACCCTATCTGATATGAATACTACCACCCCACCATAATGTATCAGCTGCAAACTGGGAGATGGCTGCGCTTTCTCCAAGGTCTATACCCCTAATAGAGGAGTGCTAGTATTAGTGCTACCGGTAGTGTTGCGCGCGAAATTGCTTAGTCAATCCTCGAGCTACCAGGTAGAGCACTCCGAATGTGCACCAGCTCCTCCTTTGCAGCGCTAAGCTCGATCAGACTGATAACTACTGTTAGTCCAGACAAGAAGAAAGCAACGAACAGCGTCACACCAGCAGGAAGACAAGAAAACACGCATGCCCAAGAACGATCGGGACCTTTACAAAACAACGTATTTTGGTGTATCGAAAATCGGGACATGGTGGTGATCATGTCGTCGATCGGTAGAAAGAAACAGAAATGTACAGGGCCGTTGTTTTTGCCGAGGAAGCGGAGTTCTCGTTTCACCGTCAAAACAACAAATCAAGAACGCCTCCGGAGGCGTTCTTCCACTTCTCTAGGTGACTTGATGCTGCAATTCAGATCTCGCATTGCTGTTCAGGTACGTGGATTATTGGTGAACGAAACTACTGAAAGTTGAAGCCTTTTCAGACCACAACTACTCGTACTACTGCTACTAGTAGTAGAACGAAAAACTTTGTACTGCTGGGAGTTTAAGCTCCTCGCCAACGGAAGAACCCACCAGTTGAAGGATCGTCAAACAAAGCAGCTTCAGGGGTATCGACATCATCGATGAAAATGATGCTATGGTAATATACAGTCGATAGCAGTGACAATATCCTATTGTCGTCCTCATCGCACTACCAGCAAAAGCCCACTAGTCTTAGGTAGTTTTCTTTTTCTTGTCAGATTGTTAAAGATTTTATTGTACTTCTATTCTTGTTTTTAAGGGTTTCCCTCAAGCGTTTATTGAAGGAGAAGGATCGACTGACTCGTTTCACCGGAAGTCTTGTCCTCCACAATTGCAAGAGCGGAATCAAGTATTTCCAACAGGAGTGTGTTGCCGCTAGTAGTATACGCATCGTTGTTTGATGAGACCAATTCGGTGGTACCCACCTCCTTCTCTAGGCCTCCACCCCCGGAAGCTTTTCCAAAAATGCAATCGCTCAATCCATGGGGATCATCTTGGCTAGTCGTACCTCCGTCCTCTTGTTCTTCTTGTTGACACGGGCCCTTGTTCTTCTTCTTCTTGTTGTGGTGTTGATTCTTGGTGGAGTGGCTCATTGGAAGCGACAAGGTTGCAAGAAAACTTGCAG
>WXVQ01000254.1:0-25055 GCA_013372465.1 Nitzschia sp. Nitz4 | reverse complement strand
CTAAACAAACATGCTGCCGTAAATTAGAGAAAAAGATCTATCTAACTGTAAATTACATGCTTAGGAAGTCCATGACCGAGACTGATAGTTTTTGCTGGAACCAAACACCACAACAGCATGTTTCATACATACTACCGGTAGTAATCATATAATGGTAGGTACTCGTACATGTTGACATACATCTACCACCACAGTCACCATACCATCGTTAGCCAAACAAACTGCAAGAAGACACCATTTTGTGGCTCCAGGAAAAGATGGATGCAAACCAAAGACACCATGAGGTTGATACCTCCGAGGACTTTGGGTCTTTAGATGACTCTTTGTCGTCTTCTTGTTCTTGGCAATCCGCGTCAAGTGGTCCTTCGACCAGCAGCAATGACGAGGAATTCCAGAGCGAGTCGTTCTTGGCCAGAGTGACAGGAACTGCAACACGTCGCCGTCGTGGGAGAGATCCCCTCCCTACTCCTACAAACGACCACGAAGACCCAGATCATGAGTACAGAGCTACCGTCGTCAGAGGATGGCCCAGAAGAAATCGTCGCTGGCAATTCTTTCGGCCCGACAAGTATTCCCCTTCGCAACTCTCTACTGGTGCACTCTGTTTTTCCGTCATTGTTTTCTTGTGTATCATGTTATCCTCGTCACCAGTTGATGATATATTCTTGGATCCATCTTTTCGTTTAGAAGATGAGGTTGATAGTCATTGGTCTCAATCACGTGAACAAAAGAATGCACTCTCCCTAAACAAAGGCCACTATCCTCAGCCCAGAAATTACTCCCGAAATATCAGAGTCGACAGAGAAGAGATACCAAATGATTGCGAGTACTCCCAGTGGCAAACTGCAAGTTATCCAACTTGTAATATGCTTCACGAATTCGATTTGCCTGTCCTGCTTCAATTCCCAAAGCTCTCCCTTTCCAAAAAGGATAATTCCAATTATACCACCAGTTCCTATGTCGGAAGTGGTCTCTGGCGAGATGTATTTTTGCTTAATGATACACTCTCCTTTCCTGCAGTGACGATGGCTAGCGACACTACAATCTTCGATTCCCAGATACAAACCAAACTGATTCTAAAGATGATGCGCACGGAGCATGATGCGACGCAGCGAAACTGGGATCGACACCGGAGAGAAGCCATGGCCATGGAGAGACTCTCTTCCAATCCTAATATTGTTCAGCTGTTTGGGTATTGCAGTAACACGGTGTTGACGGAGCATGCACCCACGGGGTTGGACAAGCATCTACAAAAACACCGCTTGCATGCAAGGTCGACTCCTCAAAACGAACAAGTCCAAGACGACAGATTGATCAAACTACGGGAACAACTGCGCCTGTCATTAGAAGCTACACGTGGTTTGGTAGCGTTGCATGACATAGATGTGATCCATGCAGACATTCAAACAAAGCAATTCCTTGTTGCAAATGACGGGAGAGTCATGTTAAATGATTTCAACCGATGTCGCTTTTTGTCACGAAAGAAGACACTGTCACACAATTTGACTGTCACAACGACAATATCGGATGGTCTTCTGGAAGGAAGCAACATGACACTGTCCACCAACTCCAATAAGCTTCCATCAAACATTTTTCCTACCGTGAAATCAAATCCTATTTGTCCTGTCTACATCCCCAGCGCCCCCGGCACTTGGAGAGCCCCCGAAGAATATGCAGATAAGTCTTTGGACACGGCCATGGACGTGTACAGTTTGGGAAATGTTCTTCATCACATTCTTGTGGGAGACAGACCGTTTGCCAACTTGTCGGATAGAAAAATCAAGCGGGCTGTTGGACGGGGTGAAAAACCTGAATACCCCCCTGTTATTGTTCCTCTTGCATCAATCACTACCTCTTTTTTCGAGCAACCAGCATCACAGGAAGGGTACGGGGAGTGGGCACGAGAATTTGCTTCGTTGATTGATCGTTGTTTGGAGGGGGATCCAAGGGAACGCATCACAGCACGAACTCTTCAAGGTAAACTGGAATCACTCTTCGATAGAGTTTCCAGCGCCACAAATATAACTAACGACGTGGCTCCATAGAAACGTCGAAGGATTTAATTCATTGCTAGGAAAAGGGAGCTACTGATAGATTTTGCATTGTGATCGTGTGAAGCAATAGTTGATACCAGGTATCATAAGTACAAGTATATGTACCGTTTATATTACAGTATCCTCGTGCACGTGGGCGAGGTGACGGTTGAACGCTGCAAAGAAATTGAATCCTTGTTGTTGTGCGACACCCAATGCGCAACAACTTCCACGCTACTTGGCATCGTGGGACAACAACAAGGCATTCATTCCAACCACCGCTATTTCTGTGCTTGTAGTACAAGTTCTTACTATATTTTGAAGAACAGAACAAGAATGGATTTGCAAGCTATTTTGGATTCAACCGATGACAGTTCCGAGGATGACGGACTGGGTTTGAACTACAATACTCCTTCCTTTCCAGCCCGCACTGGTAGTGACGGAACGGATGGTTCTCTCACGGCAAGTAGTATAGGAGCTTCACAACGGCTTGCTGCTACACAGGCCAAGCTGAGGACTCCCACGGCTGGTCCTGATGTGTCGCGATTGACCTTGAGCCCTACTTCCCCAGCTATGGGGATCCCTGCTGGATCAGTCGATTTGGAACAAATCCTTCGAGAAGATGATGACGACGATGATGATGACGAAGGGGACGTTCTCTTAAATGGACCATCGTCGTCCTCTTACCCTCCATGGCAGCAATCTTTTCCTACGGAACCAGCTTCTGGTGCTTCGACTAGTCTTGTGCCATACACAAGCGCGACAGGCGAAGACTGGGATGTGTTGCAGGCCATTTTGGGAGAAGACGACGAAGATGCTGTCGACGTTACCGCCAATATGAGTTTCTTGAGTCTCGCCAACAACAATATTTCCACTCACAAGAGCGTAGTGCCCAACGATGCGAATGACGATATTATGGGAGACTGGAACAAACTCAACTTTTCCAGTGCTTCCCTGGGAGCTCGCGTCCATGTGGACGCCATTCTTCAACAGTCGGATGATGACGATGTTAACGTTTCCGATGAAGTTGTAGGTTCCTCCTCCCAGTGGACGCCCATCGGATCTCCATCTCCGCATCGTTTGGCCACGTCCAATGATCGTTTGGTCGACACCGATGTGTTGCCTGTCCCCACAGATTCCTTTGCGACGGCGGCGCAATCTGATCAGAGCATCAAGAGCACGGATCAACCACTAGTTCGATCCAGTTCAAATGATGAAAATCCACCCAAGAAAATTCATTCCTCCGCTTCTACGGACTGGGATATGGAAAAAGCTTCTACAAATGCCCTCCAACTGGCCCGAAACTACGAGCGCAAGTTGTTACGAAGTGGCCACCGTGATATTGTCTCACCCCTTATGGTCAAGAGACGTCTGAAACCTCGCATTGAACTGGACTCCAAGCAGCAAATCAAACAACGCGAAAGAAAAGATGAGCCAAGCAGTGATATGTTGCCAGCCCCAAAGAAAGATAAGAGATTGGTCAGTAGTGTTCACACCGTTCCCGTGCGGTTTGGATTTTCGGGTATTGTGGAAACAAAGCGTCTAAGGCAAGTATCTGGGTCTATGAAAGATGTTTCTCCGGACCTTCCGACGGCCCTCTGCATCAACAGTCGTTTTATCGCTGTTGGAACCCAACGCGGTGTTATTTTGGTGTTTGATTTATTTGAAACGCTTCGACAGAAGCTGGTTAACGGAGGCGACACACCTTTCAATATTCGAACTGCTGGGAGTGTAACGACTGTTGACTTGTCACTTGTGCAGGGAGAGATCCTTGCTGCGGGATACACATCTGGATTTATCGTTCTTTGGGATACAATCAAGGGAGTGGCACTTCGTACTGTTGTGGAGCATCAAAACCCTTCTCCCATCACTTCGGTTCGATTTCTAAACGACTTAAAATTGGTCACTGTTGATGCTGGTGGTTTGGTCAACAAGCTGAACTTCTCCAGAAACATTTTGTGGAATTCGTATAGCGTCGATTCGGAATGTCTGCTGGATGGAACAGCAGGTCAAATTTTGGCAATGAACGTTTTAGCACCCTACGCAGCAGTTCACCAGAAGCTTCCACTGGCGACACAAACCATGAAAAAGATTGTTCTTATTGCACTCAGCAGTGAACGCTCCTCGTTTGCTGTTGCTGTCGAGCCCACGGTTCATGTCTTACACCGTTGGGCGCGCCCTGCACCAGAACAACTTGCTCCACCGACCGCGGAAAGTCCAGATGTACCTGCAGATGGGAAGCAAGTGTATCTGCCATGTTTGTCGTGGGGGTGGGCACTTCTGTCAGGAGGAGGGAACGCCATAACACCCATCCTTGCTCGGGCTTGGGGATGCTCTGTGCAACTCCTCCAAGCCAGCTTCCAAGAAGAATCACCATCGTCAGCGCAAGACGTTTTCCTCTGGCCAGCGTTTGGTGTCCACGACGAATTTCAAGCTTCTGCTCCAGTCGTTGCCTTGGAGTGGTTAAATGATCGATCTCTTGTATATTTGACGGTCAACAATCACTTTACAGTTGTTGACACGGTTATGATGACCTTGATTGAAAGACTAGATTTCTCGGGATTACGACTGGTCTATGCAGAATTCTCGTTAAGTCGAACCGCAGAGGAAAACCTGCATTCCTATTGTACCACCTTCCAAAACTCTGTTCGGTGCAGCGACAACCGACTCTTGTTGCTATGCCGTGAAGAGCTAAAAACCATTTCATTGATAGGAGCAAAGCGAAGAATATCTGGACTTGAACAAGATGGAGAGTGGCTTGAAGCTCTCGCTCTTGCTTTGGACCATTACGAAAACTCAATTTCCAGCCAACAAGACAAACGCCGAGACCAGCAAAGTCTCGATGACATCCGGCGCCGACACCAACTAAAATCAGAAGCTCGGGTTGGAGACGAGGAATGGATTGCAAAGCTCTTGATTCGATACATGAATACTGCTGTTGACAATGCTCCTGAATTGAATGAAAGTCTACCTCATGAGCTCTTGTCCTCGCAACTGGAACTAGCTCAATCGCATTTTCAGATGTTGGCAGGAGTCTGTGTTGATTTCTGTGTTGTGACGAAAAGACTTGACCTTCTGTTTGGTGCAATTTTCCGCCGCTTTCAGTCAGTGGGTTTTGTTTCTGTTTTCTTGGATGTCCTTGAGCCATACATTCTTAACGACAAGTTGAACTATATCGCCCCCGAAGCCATGGCCCACTTTGTGGAACATTGCAGGGCTGCAAATGGAATTGCAACGGTCGAACGATGTCTGCTTCACATGGATGTCACCTTCATGGACTTCGATACAATCCTCAACCTGCTCAAAGCCAATGAAATGTACTCTGCTTTGTTTTATGTATACAACCAAGGTCTTAACGACTACACCTCTCCCTTGGAGGTGTTGTTGGAGCGCATCTTTGATTGTGCAGACACAACCGGGCGACCCGTGTCCACAGAAAGACGTATTGACGGCGTCCCACAGAATGATTTCGAACGTTTTGGATACAAAGCCATTCTCTACATGCAGTATTGCTTCCAAGGACGTACTTTCCCTCAAGATTTGCCCATTGATGAAGCCAGACGGAAAGGTGTGATTCGGGCCCAACTCCTTCAGTTCTTGCTACAAGAGTCGTTTGCTCCCACTGCGGTTCGTCGCCCGCAGGAGCTTTTCGGGGCAAGAACAATGTCGTACCCTTATACTCATATCCTTCTTATGGTGGACCCCAAGGCCATGTTGGATACCTTGGCAATAGCCCTAAACGCCCCTGATGCGGATTTTGGTGGAGACTCCAACTTCGAGTCCATTCAAGGATGGGAAGTTGAGGTGGGTCGAGAAAGAACCACTGGCAGAGAGGGCAATGTTAAGAGAAAGCCCGAACGACAAGATGTGATAGGTATGCTTGAACATATCATCATGCCCAAAATCTTCGACCCTTCGGAAGATGATGTGGGTGTGCTGCCACAATCAAAGGTTGTGGTAAACGCCTTTCTGGACTTTCTTGCTGAGTACCTAATGAAGGGCGTTGTAAAGGCAAACAAGGATATCACCCAAATGATTTTGAGTCGTATGGCCAAGCGTTTTGAATCTGCCTCAAGCAACATCGACAGACACCACGCCCAAAAGGAATTGTTGCAGTTATTGTCCGCACTTCCCCGGAGTTCTTACGACTCTGCTGAGGTACTTTCAATGGTTCAAAAAGCAGGGGCTCATCGGGTGGCACTCTTACTCCACCAAGACGAGGCTTCAATGTGGAGTCATTCGGAGAACCCTGCCGACACAGAAACACGAGCCTTGCACTTTCGTGCAGCAATTGATTGTTACCTCGCAGATGATGACATGGAATTCCGCAAAGAGGTATTTGCCTATGCTAAGAAGGAGTGCTCTGGGGCATCTGAAGGGTCAACGGAGAGTAACAAGAGGCACAAGATTGTACGGGATGCACTAGTTTCCAAGTTGGCAGAAATGGTCCAGTTGGACTCTCTACTCGCGGCCGAATTAGTCGCCGAACTTTTTGCCGAAGAGCTTGACGACGTCGTCGAACACTTGGACGATGAAAACGCTCAGTTCCTGTTCTTCAAGGCTATTATTTCAGGAGATCTAGAAGGAAGAGATCAGGTAGCAGGAGCCGTGTTGAATGCCAACTTGACAACTGAGCACCACCATAAGTACTTGGCTCTTATGTGCAAGTTGCACCCAGACGAAGTATATCAGTACCTTCAAGCACACGACAACTACAGGCCTGAGGTTTGTCTGCCACTGTGCCAACAGTACGAAATTGCTGATGCTTCTACCTACCTCCTTGAACGCATGGGCAATGTCGCAAGTGCCCTGCAACTAATCCTGCAAACACTAGAAAGCAGCATGATGAATTTGAAGCGAACTATTCGTGGAATGGGAACAGAGTTTTTCAGCAAATATATTACCCCGCGACACCCAAGTCAAGCAGGACGAAAGAGAGAGACACGCCATCCTGAGGTGCTTGATTTAACTGAACGAGAGATTGAAAAAGTAAAACATACACTGATTGTCGCTCTTGACTTGTGCGAGCGAAACTCTGGTACTGTGACGACAAGGACAGAACAAGGATCTCAGCTTTGGTTCAACGTCCTCGATAGATTAATCAATGCCAAGGGATTTCTGCGACTGTCCAAGGAGCAACCAGGCCATGCCAAGGCTATGGCAGGAGTCCTGGGGGAATTGCTCCGATTGACGATGCATCGGATGGTATCTAGTGTCCCTCTACCCGACTTGGTCAGAAAAGTGACTTCAGACCATTCGGGAAGTCGGCTTGGGGAATTGCGGGAGATGGTTGAAAGTCTTCTAAGTACTTACGGGTTTGACGTAAACGTTTTCAGCGGTGCCGTGAACATTTTCCATGATGACACCCGTGCTTTGCAGCACCAACATTGGTCGTTGCGTGTCCAGGGTTCTGGGGTCACGACTGTGATGAACGTACCTTTGGTAGGAGCCTCTGGCACTGTCAATGAGGTATCTCTCGCGGAAGCTGTGCGGGATGCGACATTCTTACAGGTAGGCGACATGGGTAGTGCGAGTGTCATACAAACAAACGACAAACCTTCTAGCAATGCGTACCGAGGTGATGAAGGTCTCAGTCACTCCCTCAAAAAGCTGCGTTCGCGGAGACGACAAACTGGTAATGGATCTGGGGTAGGCAGACGTAGTCGACCGATTGGCGTATCGATGATGACAGTTCAAGAAAAGACGTTCAACGATGGCGATGAGCTTTTGGACGAGTCATGTTTTGAGGATCGCATTGCTGGGGTGTTGGGAGATGCGGAACATCGAGGGCGTTTGATGAGTTTCATGTATTAAAACGAACAACTAGCGTCTCAAGAGATGGTAGTATTGACATATTCTAGCCCTGGCTTCTAGCTATTTGCGAGATGTTTGTGTCCACGTTGATGATGCAAACAAATCAATATCTTCTTCTTCGATGAGGCCTATGGTGACGATCGTCAAAAGCTTCATCATGCCTCCTTCTCCGTCGATTATGAGAGCCTTGAGGGGCAGGAGGCGGTTGTTCTGTGGTAGGAGCCGGATAAGTCGTCGGAGTACTGGTGGTCGGTTCGGGTTGGCGATCATCGAAAGTTCGCCTTAGTACATCTGCCACTCTCAGAGAATCAGAAGGGTTCAAATGATTCCCATGGAATTCATGTGTTACCTCCAGAGGCTGTAGTCCATAGGCATCTCGCCATGGCACAGGTTCTGGAGGAGCCGCATTTACCCAGTGATCATGTAGCCTCGGCAAGAGAGCATGAGGGGGGTTCACCTGTTGGGGTTGAAATGAGGGCCCGGGATTGCCATGAGCATGAGGAATACTCGGTTCTGGAAAATGACCACCATCGATACGCTCACTTGTTGCTTGATCCGGTTGGGGGGGGAGTACAACAGGTTGTTCAAGAGAGGGCTGACGATGAGGTGGAGGGAGCGGCCACGAAGTGGCAATAGCGGCAGTTGCATGATGAGGAACCCAGTCGTTGGTGACGTGGCGAGTGTCGTACGAGTTCCACCAATACCTGTAGTGGGCATCGTAGGTACGATGACCAGGTGGGGTAGGATGATAAGTACCCATCAAGGGTTGAGGCACAAATGGGTTAGTATAGTATGTGACATTGTCTGAAACAACAGCTTCAGGAGGCAACTGTTCTTGTCTAGGACCTGCGTGGAGTTGTTCTCTTGGGTGATTAGGCAGATGATGACTATCCTGTTGGTACACAATATGGCAGGAAGAGGATGCTGCTGCTTGTTCGAGGATGACTTGTTGTTGGGGGTGCTGCTCCACCAGGTGGTAATGATCACCACCATGCTGCAGCTGAATTGGAGGGTGTGGTCGTGCTGCAGCTACCCCTGCAGGGGGTTGTCTCGGTGCTTCTCCGGAGTTTTCCTCTTCTGCATCTTCTTCTAGTTCAACAGAGTCTCCTGGTAATAGGAAAGGAGGATTATCATGATCGATTTTCATGTCAAAACCTTGGCGAGATTTGAGAATAAACTCCCCCAAAAAATCTAGAAATCCCGTGACACGCATAAGCTGTTTCCCCGTATCTGTTTTCTTTTCAGCTTCAGTCAGGCGAGGCGCATGTATAGCAGCTCCAATGTACTTTCTCGGAGAGACGTTGTTCATTACTTTGGCTGAGAGGTATCCCGCAGCTGATCCTCCTATCAGTTGATCTGGGTCAGTAGTTCCTAGAACTGTATCCAGTACCGCTCGTGAACCCGACGTTTCCAAAGCACCAGGAGTGGAAGTGGCGGAGGTTGTATCGGAATCGTCCTCCTCATCATGACCCTGTCTCCTTGCAGGCTTTGCTGCTGCTGCTTCACTCTCTTTCGCTTTAACTTTTGCTTTGAACCTGTCAAACTCGTCCATAAAACTAGCAACGTTGCTTTCGTATTTGGCTGCAGTTCGGAACTTTTGAAGATGACTTTTCAGAATGTCTTTGAACTTTTTCTCACCCACCAGATCGACAGGAACATTCTTCATGAATGGTGTGATAGTTGAAGGCGCAGCCATATTGAGCCCGTTCTTGAAGACCTCCATAACAAAAGCTCTATCTTGCTCTTCTGTCAGGCGGGATTCTTCTTCTTCACGACGAGACGACGCACGGGCCAAGTTCATGAGAGAGGTTGATGCAGGCTGTTTCTTGTCCTCAAGGAGCTGTTGCTGCGAAGAATGTGTTTTTGGTGAAGGAAGGGAATCCGTCCCATCAATAGATGATGACTCAAGCCCAACGCGACTGCTGTCTACTGGTAATCGGGCCTTCCTCTTCTTGTTGTTCTTGCTATTCGCGGCCTCCTCCTCCTCAATGACCAAGGACTCCGCTTCAGATGACGAGCTTCCAGCCCTTGATGCTTCCTCACTTGAGCTGGTAGAGCTACTGTTATGAGACATCCCGGAGTGTCGTCGTGAGGCTTTGGCTCTTGCTGTTTCATCTCCGTTCTTGTTGCAGTGTTTTGAAGAATTCTTGGTATTACGAGGATACGTAAGAGGTGATGAAGAGTCGGTCGACCTTGAGCCTTTCTTCATGAAAGGAAATTTATTGCTGGTATGAGGGAGTTCGTTTGCACCCTGTGAAGCATGCGGATATCTACCGCCACCAGCAGGAGCACAAGGAGGATGAGTGTCGCTACCGCCGTTTCTTGTTGTTAATGTTGTATCGACTGAAAGCTGTGGTGTTTGTTGGCCTATGGAAATCCCAGTCTCTGCCTCACAACGTTTTCTGTTTTTCTTTTTCTGAGACGTCTCCATTTTTTCATGCTGCTCTGGGACTTCGTTGTCCTTCGTGATAGGGGGGTATCCCATGAGGACATCGCCTTCGATAATGCTGTGGTGGCTGCGGATAGCAAGCACGCATATTAGTAGGTGGTGTATGGTGTGGCGGCAGCAGTTAATTTTGGTATAGTCTAGTCGCTTTCTCCTTAAGTCTTCCCTTCGCCCCAGCGAACAGGTCTAGGTTTTTCATTGCCATATATATTGTGCCTTGGGATACACCTTAGCGCGGTTTTCCTAATGCTGATTGGTGGAAACGAAATTGCCATTAATAAGTTCGGTTCTTTTGTATCTAGTGTAGGTAAAGCCCCAAGGAATGCGACACTGCTTAGTATGGGAATCTTTGAACATATACTCCTCCTCTGGTGATGAATGAGGAAAGTTGTGGTACATACTAGGTATGGTATGTTGTTTTGAAGTTGGGTGGTGTGCGTACTTACTTTACTACAGAAAAAACACAGGTAGAGACTATACCTTGCAGCAACAAGCTACCGATGGCAGCGAGGAAGTTCGGAAACCCATGGCTTCTGATTCAGTCCGCCTATCGCACAAGTAATGGAGTTTGAAAACAAAATCTTAGGTTTTACAATATCTAAGTGATGCGTAGTACAGGAGTCTGTGAAAGCGAAATGCACCCCATAACGCAAACGATTTGTCGTTGTCTATTGATGGGCCATGATGGCGGTGGGTTGTTGGGATGTGACCCTACGGGCAAACTTTTTCAACGAGTTCATCACCAATGATCGTCTCTTATCACTGAATCTTCTCTTCTTGAGGAAATTCAGTTGACTTCCGCTGCTCTCTTGGGTTTCAACCGGAGCGGCACTGTCAATCCCAGAATGGCACGAGAAATCTTCAGACTCCTCCTCTGTGGTGGTGGTATCATCTTCATGAAAAACATCTTCCTTGTATGCGCTAGCAAGGAAAGCTGCTTGTTCATCGGACAACCCTCGGACCCGGGCTTGAACTTGGGAGTTCGTCGTATGCATACTGTAAGCACTTGCAATTTCAGAGGCATTGATAGATTTGTCGCCATCAAGCATCTTTCTCTGCAAGTCAAGCACAACCTCCACAGCCCCGTTGACAATTTCACGTCTACTTGTAGAACGTTTTGATCCCCATGCTTCCAATCCCCTTTGACAATAGAACTCACATTCCGCCTCCTTGTCGATATCCTTCTGGACAATGAAGGTGTTGGTGGCATGGATCCTGACGTAGTCGACCTCGGTCCACCACACAAGAGATCTATCTGCTCTTCGCACTCTGTCAACTTCATGAACCACTGGTTCATCGTCGCAGAATCTCACCAATGATTGCTTCATTCTGTTTTGTAAATCTGATGTAGGTTTGATGAGTTGATGAATTCTGCACTCCAAATTTTGTGGGGAAACTCCAGGCTGCTTGCTGCATCCAAAAAATGAACTTCGTTATTAAATAAGCGGTCGTGAAGTTGAGGTGGTCCTCTCCTCTTCTGGATCTGTTGAAGGAAGTATATCATCATAGCAGCAGCATGTGTTTGGAGAACAAATGGTATATGCCCAAACAATTAGAGGAAGCCTCAGAATCCGTCTGTCGAAGTCGTCGCGGCCGAAGTTTGAGGTCGTGAAGTATTAACAGAGGTACATTGCTGAACGTCGGAATCTGTCCGCATCTCACACCTTTGAGTGTTGTCGTAATATGATTGGTCCAAAAAAACAGAATCTGCTCTTCCTTCTTGTCGCCTTCCGGAACTTCCCTCATTTGTGGGGAAGGTAAAAGACACCATAAAATTTCAGCAGTGTAAGCTACATACATATGAAACTTACTTATCAGGAATGAGACAGTCCCGTGAAGAGTGAAAACTGGTGCGTCACCTTTCCGATTCCATGATGCTTTGATACTTCCTGCTATTTTATGTATGACGGCTTCCTTCCATCGTCACATTGTCGACGTATCTTGTGTTTGTCCATTTCTTTCGAAACCGCAAACATTGTTTCGTTTGCTATGCCAGCACCACCCTCAATGATAGACCCTCACTTGCCAGGGAGAGGAGGCTACTTGAAAATAGAGGGTGACAGGGAGACACACTTGGCTCTACAACAACAACAACATGAGTCCGCTTTGGCCATCTTGAGCGCTTTCGGGGCTATCCTTCAACAAGCGGATGGTACATTGGATGAATTAGAAGCCAACTCTAACTTGTTGCCCACAGCAATACTGAGAAAGTGTGAGGAGTTCGCCGATGGTGTTGGTCACCTCGCAGAAGAACTCGAATCTCACACACCTGAAGAACAACTAGCTCTGGCCCAAGCTATGCAGCAAGATTTTCAGACTCTTGATCGAAACATGATGAACGCGACGTGCGATGACGATTATTCAAGTTTGCTTCTTCGTGATATGTCCTCCGAGACCAAGGATGATTCGTGTTTCGCTCAAGATGTCGCCCATGGTATCCATCGCCGTATTCCTTCTGAAGATGATATTCTGGGAGCTATCCAGGGCGCCAGTTCGTTGTTGAGAGATGTTGAATACGCTTTTCGAGAGGTCTCAGAGCAAGATGCAGAGGACATCGCAGATGCTGCCCTCACACTGGCCAGATTGTTCCTATTATCTCTACACAATGTGCACGAAACTCTGACACCAGAGACTCTGATTGAGGCTGGCACGGCGACGAATCGTTCGATGTACTCTCAAGATCAATCTACTACTGTAGTGATTGAAGAGATTCACGGGAACGAAGAAAAAGTGAATGATTTGAATGAGAGTACCAAGCATTCTACTGAAGAGAAGCGACGAAAGCAACAACGCGTGCGGGTCTTATGGCCACGACTTGGCCCTGAAGTATGCAAGGCACTCAGTTGGGGGAAAGATGCTGCAACGAAGCGCCCCCTACTTGCGGTCGCTCTAGGTCTCACCATGTGGCCGGCTGCCGTGATGACCACGGTGGTTGGTGGTTCCCTCATATTGGCCGACAACGCGATACAAGACTTCTATTCTCAATTTCAAGAGGGCCCAGTTATCAGTAATCTAGAGCAAGGGGCGGCCCAGCTTTTCCAAGCCGGGAAGCTAGGGGTCTTGGTGAGTCTAGTGGTATGTAAGCATACATTGCGGGTTGTACAACGACAAGTAAAGCGTCACGGTGGCGTGGGGCAGATTGCGAATCATGTGAAAGACGCCGCAATAGATCGTGCCCTGCATCCCATGGAAACGATATCCATGGCTTGGGATGCCATTCACTGGGGTCTAGGGGTGGTGTCGGACAATATCCAGGTTGTACTAGAACAACGGGAAGAGTTCATTGCAGCTCGGGAACTGCAATGACATTTCGGCGCTTTGGACAAAGAATCATACCCGACAATCCCAAATCCTACCATCTCCTTGGCTGCTCGCTGCAAGGCACGAGGTTTGCCCTCCATGAAAGAGGGATCGCCTTTTACCGGTTGACACTACCGGTAGTATTGACACCGAGTATAAGAAATACAACACCTCTCTGTCCGCAATCTAGCAATCGGCGGTGGCATGAGTGGTAGTTTTATTACAGTGCGACCTTAGAATACTTCACATGTCTGTGTGTTCGACTCTTTTATAGTTTCCTCCTAGAGCCAAGGTTCCCGTGTGTGTCTGACGTCGCTTTCAGTAATTAAGAAAGTGGGGAAATACGGTATCTTTGTTCTTCCAATAGCTTAATGATTCTATATGGTCCTTGTTTCTGCGGAACATGCAGAAAAGTGCTTTAATGCACAAATGTACAAAATTTATAGAAGGAGCACCTCGTAACTCGTAACGTCCTAGAAAACACGATGTCACACGAGAAATCTTAAATATCCGCAAGCCAATCAGAAGAAGTCCTGTTACAGACCCCGAACTCTCATACGACCGAATAGCTCTTGTAACGAAATTCAACGTAGCGAGGA
The DNA here is from genome assembly GCA_013372465.1 of Nitzschia sp. Nitz4. Lineage (NCBI taxonomy): Eukaryota > Bacillariophyta > Bacillariophyceae > Bacillariales > Bacillariaceae > Nitzschia > Nitzschia sp. Nitz4. The sequence goes on along the minus strand of WXVQ01000254.1, from coordinate 10,863 downwards.
ACGACGGAGTTGTACCCGCGGCTGAGTCGGAAACTGGTACATGTCCTACAGAAAACAACGAATAGATTCTCGAAACGAGGAGAGGAAGACGAGAAGAGCAGGAAAGGCTTCTTGTCTATTTGGACAGTGGTTTTCCCGGTGGGTGAGCTTTTTGTCCTACTCCAGAGATTCACACCTTCAACAGGTCTCTCACAAGTCTCATATTTCCTTCCAAGGAAGCACTGCCACTGTCAGATTAAGATAGCGTGCTGTGAAAGCGAATATCCAAGTGTTTACGTTCTCCTCTGTTTCCCAGAAGTATTTGAATTAAGCAACATGGCTGCCTCCGATGCTTGCAAGGCGAAGGAAGCGTACCAGACCTTCAAACCCGATGTGTTGCGTTTCCCTTTTGTTGACCAACTTGAAGCCAACAAATGTGAGACCACCAACTCCAAGTCCTCCTGTGCTGCTCTGCCGTTGACTGCTTCAGCAGAAAGCATCCCCTCGTTGGACAACACAGCCGGAGATTCCTCCGTTGGAGATGCCGACGATTCGTCAGTATCTACTTCTGGAAGCTCCACTCCTGTCATGACCCGAAGTTTGTTCTCAGGGTACTGGGTAGCTACAGGCCAAGTACCAGCACTTCCTTCACTGCGGAAACCGACACCCCAGGCCCACTCCTGTTCTCCTATGGCTACTACTTCCAAACGCCGCTCTATCATTCTAAACGCATCTAGCCGCTCCTACAGTTCTCTGGCTACACCGGTTGTCCCTAAACCGCAAATGCCAAGACGGCGCTCTAGTTCTAACGGCGATCTTTCAAGATCCGAGCTAACTCCATGCCTACGCCGCAACCCTATCTATTCTGGTGATTCCAGCCGGCGGCGACTTATGCTAGAAGATGAGGACGACAACCAGTCCACAACTTCATCCGTTCGTTTCGACCTCGATGCCAACGATGTCCGCCACTTTGAGGTTCCCAAGGAAGTCCACGCCGAAGACGGCTGGTCCAACTTCTTCCATTAACGTGGAACCGACTTCATTCACTCCCGCAAACATTTTGATATTCAACACTCCCTCTTGCTTACAGAAAAGCTTGCTTCTAAGGTTAAACAATCTAATCTAGTTTTCATTTCAACCTATTAATGACCAGTTGCTCATTACCCGTTGTTGCATGTTTAGATCCGGTTTGTATCTTTCCATCTTGGCTCTGTCCCAACTCTCGTACGGGTGACCTTCTTCCCGTAGAACTTCTTCAGCAATAGGTCCCCACCAATCGCTGCAGCGAATAGGATGATTCATACCCATAGCCAGGGACCGCAACCGAATACTCATAAACTACGCAAACGAGAAGTAGGATGATCGGTAAGAATCGGAAAAAGCGAACTGCAAGGAAAAGTTCCCAACACACCATAATACCTTACCTGAGCCATGGCATAGTTATCTGGAACTTCTTCGTACGGGTCTTCGGCCTTGAGGTGATCTACAAACTGTTGAATATTCCGATTTCCCATGAGGTCCTTACCGTATGTGTCAAACCCAAGTTGCAGCAATTGGATAAGGACATCGCGTCTTCCATGTCTTGACTTGTAGCCTCCCACCGAACAGAGTTCAAACAGCATTTGCTCATCTCTTCGATGGAGTGCGGCATACAAGACACAAGTTGTGATTCGCTCTTCCCATGTCAAACGGTTGGTAGCTCCGTAGTCTATCAACCCCAATCGTCCGTCCGGAAGCAAGAGAAAGTTGCCACCGTGAGGATCGGCATTGAAAACACCATCCCTAAGAAGTTGGGACCCGTGAATGCGCATGAGGGTATCTATGATTCGTGGCGTATTGGCGGGTAAAACGGATTGTTGTAGCGGTAGCGGATCATTCCAATAGAAAGTAACATTGAGGGCCCTTCGTCCCCAGTTATGTACCAAGTCTTGCACGCCAAGCCATCGCCTGTACATATCCAATTGCCACGCAGGCGGCCCTTCATACTTGGAAGGGACACCTTCTGTCTCGATACGAGCCCGAACTTCCATTTCGAGTTCGTGCAACGTAGTACCATGCTCCTCCGCCCACTTGGCATAAAAGGCTCGAACACCATCGATCAGTTTTGGACCCGGCAGGAGCTCCATCACGAGCATTCGTCGTGTCGTGTACTCTGACATTGCAGCAGGAACCACAGCTTCTCGAGGTTGGAATCCATCTTGAATCATGTTCGTTCGAACTTCTGTCAGATTGTCAGCTTCCTTCTGATAGTCCAATTCCAAGGCATTTTGTCGCTCCAGTGCATCGAGTAGAACGATATGTTCAGGTCCAAAGATTTCAAAGAACTTGCGAATTGTCTTCATATCATCTTCGAACAAATGCTGAGCTTCAGGGTATTGCACTTTAACCGCAACTTCTCGGCCGTCCTGTCGGAGCACAGCTTTGTGCACTTGCCCGATACTGGCACTCCCCAAAGGTGTTGGATCAAAATAGGAGAATGTCTCCTCTACTTGTTTGTTTGTTTCTTCTCGAACAGTTTGAAAAACTACATCTGTAGATCGTGGAGGAACCTTATCTTCCAGCTTCCGAAGCTCATGAATCCAGGCATCACCCAACGTGTTGGTCAAACCTGCTGCTGTTTGCCCATACTTGGTATACATACCCTGAAGCCTAGCCAGCTGTGCAACGGTGGGAACTGCGTATTTCTGATCCATGGCTTCCCATTCTTCATCTGACATGGGCGACAACTTGTGAATAAACTCCATCCAACGGTAATGAAGGACCACAGGGACAAATGAGGAGTAGGCTTGGATCATCCGACGAGATCCTTCGTCTGTCTGGTAGAGATAGGTCGGATAGACGACCAGCCCAGCGGTGGCAGTTGCCCCAACAGCCTTGATGACACTAGCTCCACGTTGACGAAGCGACATTTTGGCTGTATGATGGCTTGTTGAACCAAGTCGATGGTCGAAAGAGTGCTGGAAGTTGGCAGTTGGAGGTTGGCAGAGGTCGACGAGAAGGTGAAAGTGTGAGCCTTCCACTCCATAGGATCATACATATGTACACTACACTGGTTCAGAAAACACTATTTCCGCTCCCAAAGGGGCTTTGCAAGTCCTAATTTGAATGGATTTGGTCCGACGTCATAGCCCCATTTGAACCGAGCTCTGTCCAAGCTCCAAACTCCAAACCATCCGGGGACGATTGTTTGAGAAGTCACATTGTAGTTTGGTTGGATTATGTTGCTGAAGGAAAGACTGGCAAAAGTTCAAGTTGCCCTGGATCAGGCAACCGAAGAAGCTTCGAAACAAGTAGGAATCACCAGCAGTCCTCGTAGCATTTTGGCCACGCCAAGTGAAAAGGACAATGCCTCGTTTCTCTTGGGCATGGACTTGTTTGGGAAAGAGCCTGCGGCTCTGGAGCGAGATATGAGAGATAAGTTGTCGGATCTTGAAAGAGAGCTTCAAAGAGTCCTACAACTTGCCGATACGGTAGAAGAGGAACCAAATGACTTTGATGATCCTTCAGAAGCCCTACATGATATGGACCCTCAGGCCCTTGTTCAAAAGGCCGCCTTTTGTCAAGACAAGATCAACTTTTTGAAGCAAGCAAGTCTCACAAGGTCGTCGTTGGATTCAAGCATTACCCTGTCTTCGCCTGCTCTAACACCCGAGCCCGACATGCACCAGGCCAGTGTGGAGTTGGTACAGGCCAACGAATACTGGAAAAATGCCCAAACTCTACTGAATGAGACCTCATCTCTCACTAGTACGCCTCAAGAACAAGATCTTGCTGTCCACATTCTTCAAACTTTGAAGCAGGATATTCGCCGACAACGTGTTGATTTGATTCACAAGGCTTGCGGTGTTCTAGACACTGCAATTCAAATCTCCTCGACTGCTCTATCTGTCCGTAAGTCTCCCCAGTTGTCGCAAGCCTATCAAGTGCTTCAGCAATTGGAAGGAGGAAACCCAGCACTTGAGGAAACTATGCGTCTTTTCTCGGATCGCTTGGTCCGTGAGACCCTATCCGCTGCGTTGGAGCCTCACAAGGGAGAGAACGCCACATCAGAGCCTTTTCGATGGAAAATTGATGAGCAAGAGGAGAAGCCTTCCCAGAGGATGATCGGTGTGTCTACATCTTCCAAGAAAAGAGTGGTTCATCGGTTGGAGTGGAGTAGACACGAAAAATCGGGATCGTCCATGGACATTGATGGGACTGGTGTGGAAGTTTGGGCTGGTACCTTTGAACTCTTGGGTAGGATTCTTTCCTTTGTTCACGAGCACATTCTGCTGGGTGATACAAAACTATCCCAGATGGTCGGAGAACGATTGTTCGGGAAGCCCGATGCTCTACCTTCTTCTTTGCATTTGACTGCGTTGGGGTTGGACTCAATGATGTTGGGGAATGACAAAGGAAAGCTTATGGAAGAAGTATACCAACTGATGTCGGACACCTGTATTCCCAACCAATTGGACGCATCTGCATTGGTAGAAACGTTGGAAAAGCGCTCTCAACGCTTGACTGCCATTTGTACACCATTCTGTGATACTCTTGTGAGCGTGAGTTTGATGCCCGAGACCAGTGCTCGCAAACTCTCTGACTTCTGTGTCCAATTGCCCCTCAAGTACGTGGAACGTCGACGTTGCGTTTTGTTGAATGAAGCCAGGCAAATTTTGCATCGATGCGACTACCACAACACTGTAATGGCAGGGGTGCCACCAGAGAAACTGCCCGAGGATCCTTCGTTGGCCATTTTCCAGCTCCACCAGGCCAGTATTTCAGAGACAGCTGCACAATTGATGACACTGTTACGGGCGACTATGGACGAATCAGTTCGAATGCCTACAAAGCCAGAGACGTTGCGTCCATCTCTGTATCGCACCGCTCGGGAAATGCTCTCTCTGTTCCGATCTATCATTCCGTCTTCCTACTCGCGGGAGGTAGCTCAAGTTCCGAGGACTGCAGGAATTCTTCACAATGACTGCGTGTACTTTGCTCACCATTGTCTAACTCTGGGACTGGAGTACAAGGAAAAGTACGAGGACGAAGATGCACGAGGAAAGCTATTGAAGCAAACATGTTTGTTTGTGGACATGGTCCCCCTGTTCCGCGACCTTGCCGATAAAGCACTAGGTGACATGTTGGATCGACAAGCCGGTCAACTATCGGAAGTTGTGGGCGCCCGTGTTACCCACTTAGGTATGTCTTTGCAATCTAATGAGAGCTTGCTTGAATGGTCCGAGGCGGAGACTTCCCTGTCGGCTGGACTATATCACTTGAATCATTTGAAACAGAATTGGAAACCGATTCTCAGCAAGCGTATCCTACAACAATCTATGGGGCACTTGACCGACGTCGTCATCACTATTTTCTGGAAGCAGGTCACGGATCATGGCAGAAAAGTTTCGCTACAGGCTAAGCACTTCCTTTTCAATCTTCTACAAAATGCCAAGAAAGAGCTATCGATTTTGTTGGAAGATGCCAACTTGGAACAATGCTGCACCGAATGGCATCGGTTCAATGCACTAGTGCTATTCCTGGGGATGGAGAGTGTGGCAGATGTCCAAACAGCACTTGCTAATGGTGTTTTCAGATCAGTGGCTGGGGCGGAACTGTCCAAATGGATCACCGCAAACTATCACGACAGCCCTCTGAGGCAAAGCCTGTTGCATGCTCTAGGAACAACAGTTGGGTAGAATTGAAATGATAAACTCCGGAACTAGGTGTTCGAGTAGAATCGCGAAAACAAACATCACCACATCTAATCGGAGTTTGTAAGAGGGATACTAAGTTTTGTGTAAATTGAATACCTTGTGAGATGACGACGCGAATTGGTAACAGCGCCGCTGGCTGTTGGCTGCATGACAATACCGTGGTTGTTTCAAAAGGGTGACATTTTGGCAGTAGTAGATGCGTAAAAGTCCCTCAAGAGGGATCGTGCTGGGTGATGCCCCAAGAAACCATTCTGAAGTGGGGCAATTCAGCATTCCAAGATATATGGCATTTTGGAAAGACACATCGGGAGTGGTGATGCCCCAATTAACCTCTTTGTGCGGACCCCACGACGTTGAGGTGGAAGACCAGTCCCAGACCAACTCTCTTGACTAGCCGACAATTGTGGAATCCCCACCGAACTTTCTCCTTGCCTTGAGCCCTCTCTAAGTTTTCACAAGGTCACGAACTATCCTATGACTGTTTGTGGTGGGCATCTTTCAAATCATTGATTAATCATTTGGGGAAGTTCTAAGTAGTTCATAATTATGGAAAGACGCCCAGAATCGAAGAAAATCCAATCAAAACCAAGATTGGCATATTTGATAAGTGTTCGAGTACCGCTCAAAGACAATGCAATAATTTGGTGGATATTGAAGGTGACAATGGCTCCGGAGGTGGTGCATTCCTAAATACTACCAAAATTTCTACTTGAGTATGCCTGCTTGTTGTGTGGTGCTTCCTCGACATCTAATTGCGTACTTTAAGAGCGCTCTTGTTTGTGCAGTGCCGCTCTGCGGTAGGCTTAGGTGTTGTACTATGGATCTCGAATTTGTAATCGTGACCGCGGCCACAGCCATTTCACATTGGACCTCATACTTTTCTGCTAGCGGAGCAACACGAGGGTGTGTTCCAAGAAATCAAGCTCATTATTCAATTGTAGTTCTGTGATATGGTAGATCTATTCTCTGAAATGATGAATGAATCGTTGTCTGCGTCTCCTGGTCTGATGCCTGCTAAGAAGCACGGACGAAAGACCAAGCTTGCTGCCAACTACACTCCGGGCAAGTACGCTGTCCTCTGCGGGAGGGGATCCAAGTGTACCAAGAGCTCTGGAAACCAAAGACTGAAGCAACTTGTAAATAGTTACCTGAAGCCGTACTCAGATGCCAAGAACAAGGTCGAGAAGACCTCCATTGTTTCCACAATCATTGCCTCTGTGAAGCAAGCATCCCCAGATGGGGCCTTTGTGAAGTACGAGGAAGGGGCTTGGTGGGAAGTCGAAGATGCCTTCGCCCGGGAAAAGATCGGCTGCTTGTTCCGTGATTGCCTTCATACTCAATATAGATCGAGTACCAAGGCAAAGCTTGCTCGAAAGAAAGCTACTGTGGACCCCATGTCTATGAGCGAACACAGCATTGCCAACGTAGGCCAAAGTGACATGCACTCTAGCCTTCACAGCAACATGGGAAATTTTGTTCCTATGGGGGGAAACAGCAATCATCAACGTAACAATGGTGCGCAACCATTCTCCAATCTACAAGATGATTCTCTATTCAATGGATTCCAAGACAACATGATCCAACCTCAGAATACTCCACAACAAAGCATGCAACAGCCAATGCCCTTCAATAACATGAGCTCGAACTTCCCCAACAAGGGCAACCTGTTCAAGAACAACGAATACGCTGCCTTGCTGGGAAACTATTTGGGATCACAGCCTTCCCGGCCGCATCGTGACGATTTCCTTCGCGGTTGTATGCAAATGCCTAACAGGCTTTCAAATCCTAGACGGGAGAACCCTCTTAGTCAAAACAACAACAACATGATGGGCGGTGGTCCTCGTCTGAACCCCGCCATGTCTCTGTTTCAAGAGGCCAGCGAGATTATTCGTGAAAACAACGATGGTTTCAATCAAAACAACCTCGCGGGGGATGACTTTCCTGATGATATTTCTGATATCTTCAACGATGACGAATACACAGGACTTCAGAATTCATTCACTGCCTAAAGCCTTTAGACTAATGTCACAATTAGAACTTTTTCAACTCATACGTTCATCATTTCCCAAGCTTGCTCATGTCCCCAACCGAGGTACCACCGGTAGGTGAGATGGCAAGCGGAATACGCCTAAGACGATTTCTTGTAGTCGTGATCCACTCATCAACCACTGCAGCCAACAAGTAGGGTGTAAAGTCGTACGAGTACGAGTACGGTAGTATGCGCAGAAAAATCTTCTACCAAGTACACAGCAGTAAAAACTACGGTTATTATTTGTACAAAGAATCCTGTACCTCGTCCGCATATACTGAGGTTGTCGTTGTTCTAGTGGAGGGATTCTCATTCTTGTTGGAGTGTTGCAGTTGTACAGTTATGATGATGGACGGATGCCAATCCATACCGCTGCAGGGTTCTTGAGAAGGGTGATTCCTGCGCCTTCATGAAGCACAACGACAATGTACTGCGAAAGATGCCAAGGGAGAAACACAAGTTGCAGTAGCAGTACTATCTACCTAGTACCGACCTCTCTCAAGCTACCTAGAGCGGGAGCACCGCCTTGTAGCAGGAGACCAGTAGTACAAGTAACGTCGCAGAGAGGACCGGATTACCAGAGAGCCATTTCCGTACCTTTTGAAGGACAACTTACAAGTAATATATCGAGTTACAGCACCTACTTGCTACTAGAGCTATCCTCAACTAAACAAAGTCGTCCTCAATCTCATTGAACACCTAGCATATGCTCACACAGAGCTATGGTAATAAGGTACTAGGATTATGGCCTTCTTTTTCTTTATTAACATGGACAGGAGTCCACTCGATAGTATTGTAGTTCAAACCTTTTGCCTGAGCAACAATTTTCAAGAGAGCTATGGCATCTAGGTAGAAAGCATATTTGGTTGTGTATCTATCTATGGTTCTAATGAGCTAGGTTTACAGTATTACAGTAATGTTTCTGTGAGGTTCGGCCACACCCCGTGGAGATCCAGCAGATGGAGAATGGGGTACCTTGTTGTTGGTAACTCCAAGATCTTCTTGAGAATGTTTAGAAGCCATGGAAGAAGAACGGGTTGTGGTTTGGATGGAGGAGTCCTGTCCCATTCGTGCGTTGGAGAGTGACTGAAGACTGCTCTGGATTTCTTGTATGGTGGTCCAGACGTCTTGTTGGTCATGCAACAAAAGTGCATTGAAAAAGAGTGTTTTGCGCTGTCGAAGCATGGAATGAGATACCATGGAGTTCTCGAGTACATTCAAAACACTGGCAAGAGCTAGAAACGAAGGAGGAACCAAATACTACTAAAAAGCCGGGTCTGGCATAGCCAGGCGGATCTGATCCGTCTTGTCCCCAACGGCACTTTCCAAGCAAGGAAGCAACTTGGAAGGTAAAAGTTCCAATAGGTATCGGCCATAAAAAGTAGCTGTGGGAGGATTGACCCTCCATTGGACAGCTGGAAGCATTTCCTGCTTGAGGAGTTTAATCTCGGAAGACTGATATTGACCTTGACTGAGGTATTGCATTTGCTCTGCGGAGAAGCACTTTGGCTCATTAAACTTGGCTGCAGTGTAGAGGGAAGTCACACATGCCAGCTGATATTTGTAGGGATGCTGAACAAGAAATGTTTGGGACGATGTATATCAGTCAACCATTGACATGGCAATCTCGACAGTGGAAAAGTCCATCTTGCAAATGTTGGTGAGACTGTTGCACCAATCGGCCATTTGCCTTCTCCATACAAGAAGGATAGACCGGTCAAACACATCCTTGGGAGACTCGGGCGAAGATGTCGTCGGTCTCGCCATCAGAGGGTTCGCGGGAGTCGCATACACCTCCGTCTCTTGTCTTCTCATGATTCTCAAGTTGTCAAGAATCATTTTTGTAGAGGGAGTTCCAGAATTCATTGTTCAACTGCAAAGGCTGACTGTTGCTGGTAGCAATTGTTGGAGTGTGGCGTTGCTGTAATTGTAATAGTTGCCGTGAGCATAGAGCTCCTGAGAAGGTTTCAGTTTCGATGGCGGGAAATTTGTGAACCGTGCCTACGCAGTAGGCCCTCGTTCTCACTGGTCCCGGGGAAACCGACCATGACATAGTCGCAGTAGGCCAAGAACCCTTTCGAGTCATCGGCAAACCATCCGTTCTTGGTAGGAGTCACGTCCCAGCCACCGAAACGGTGTACGACTCGGAGATACAAAGTCGAAGGCGAACCCAACCTGCTTCATATTTACATAGATTATCGTGAAAAACGTGAATCTCGGAGTAAAACCACAACAATGATGGGAAGCACGACGGCGGCACGTTCACTGACATGGTGAAAGGACCAAATCGATCACAGTTCTAGTGAGACCCCTGTGAATCATGAGTTGTAGGATTCATTCTTGCATCTTCCGGGCAGACACCATCATGAAAAGCATCAAGCGTCATCCACATTCACATCATTGCCTTCACAAGAAATCTGTTCCCCTGAAGTGTGTGCCTGTGTGAACTACCCCCACAAGATTTATCAACATGATGCAAGCTGTCCGGTGCCATGAGTTTGCTGCTCTTGAAAAGGCAGCAACAACAGGAGAAATTCGAATGCGCAAAACGGCCAAGAACTTGAGCCATGTGTTGTCCCTCGACACCATTCCCCGTCCTGAATTACCTGACCCAGATCAAGTGATTATCCAAACCTGTTATGCTGGAGTTCAGTACCCTGACGCTCTTCAAGCGCAAGGATTATATCAGGTTAGACCGCCTTTGCCCTACATCCCGGCCATGGACCTGACCAGGGTTTGTGGTTCAGGTTGGATCCAATGTTGTGGATTTACAGGTGGGCGATCGTGTCATGGCCAGCACTTCCATACAGAATGGGGGAACAGGATCCATGGCAGAATATGTCAAGATATCGGCTTCCCTGGTCTACAAAGTCCCACCCACAGTGCACCTTTCCCAATGTGCCAACATTGGGCGAAATTTCTTTGTGGCATACCATTCCCTCAAGTCAATCGGAAATGTGGGACCAGGTTCTCTAGTATTGGTGGATGGAGCATCGGGAGGAATGGGTATGGTGACAATTGAATTGGCCAATGCAAATTCAAGCCTTTGAGCTTTTTGAGACCAATCAAGGGAGAGGAAACACGGTTGTGTGTTTCGCGGGTGTTACGAGTACTACAGAAAACACCCCTATCAACCGTGCCAGCCCCTTACCTGGTAAG
>WXVQ01000268.1:0-25059 GCA_013372465.1 Nitzschia sp. Nitz4 | reverse complement strand
ACCACTCCACAGAACCTCAGCTTGATCAACATGGATATCCAGTTCATGGTGTTTGAGGACAAACTTGATGAAATGGTGGACAACGAATTCGAAAAGTGCAAACGAGAAGATTCCGCTGAAGTACGGGGGGTGGCGCCCATTGCACCCCTCTCCTCTGAGGATTCCCCAACAGAAGAAGAAAAGTGCTCTTCTTCTCGCGTCACCGAGAGCAAACCTACAGAGCCTGTACTTCCGTTGGAGAGCATGGAATTGTCCTTGGAAGGAAATTTGTTATACTGTCATATCCGAGGCATGCCACCCATGTACCTGGGTTCGATCCCCACTCCTATCCCCAAGGCCCTTGAAAGCGAACACCCCGCCACAGATTTAGAAAAGGATAGATCGAAATCAACTTCCAACAAGTCCAGTCGCCGACCTATCGATCTGTTTACTGGAATCCTTTGCAGATCATCTCGCAAAGCATCGTCCAAGCACAGGCGCTCACTGCATAGCGGCAGGACAATTGCTACGGAACACAGTGATGTGTCCGAAGATGATCTAACCCGCGTTTCTGCCATCAAGACGAAGCTACTTGTCACCAGTTCCCTGCAAGGATGAGTATGTTACATAGTTAATGTGGTCTGTGTTTTTATAGCTGCATGGATCTATAACTTCCAGTACACCTTCCATATGATTGCCCACTACCAAAAGTATACTATCGGCAGCTGCATAGAGCGAAGAGAGTACCGTTAGCTTATCCTGTCCAAGTATGACTGACTGTAACTGCAAAAACACCTAACAGTCCTTGACAACCCATATCATAGTCTTGACTCCACCACGAGAAACACACTCAAAAGATGGATCGATGTTCCCAAGAACCCAAACTATCGGATCTGGCTTCACGTTGCTCTCGTTTCAGTTCCTTTAGCTTCTGGTATTCCTGGCGACGCAGTTCCTCCATCTCTTTGACTGTCACCAGCCTGATATCTTGAAGCTTGTCCACAACAATTGGATGGTGAACACCATACACATGTTCGAAAATTGAGTACACTTTGGCATACGTCCCCAATGCCCGATTGAAGTCCTTCTGTCGCATGTAGATGGTAGCACACTTGTCCATTAATTGCCCCACTCGTGAATGAGGCGAAGAACCAAACTCCTCCAGGTACTTGTCGTGGGCACGCTGGTACTCCTCAATGGCGGCTTCGTCGTCGCCCATTTGCGCATAAGCATCCCCAATCTTGACTTGCAGATCAGCAATTTCCAATACTGATTTAGCATATGCGGATGATTCCAAAGTAATGGCGCAGTTATATTGAGTAATGGCAAGATGCCATTGTCGATCTCTGCAATGAAGGTCTCCAAGGCGCTCGTATTCCATTGCCTCCAGGAGTTGAGAGGAGTATTTGACAATGTCCTGTTCTGACATGGTTGGCTGTGCTCGAATTAGTACTTCCTGGAACCATTGAATTCGTTCAGCAAGCCACTGGTGTGTGGATTGGCTATTGACAACAGGGCGATCCAAATTCCCTAGCAGGTGCTGGGTGGCCCTAATCTCTCGTCTGGCGATGATGAGGGCATTCAGATAGTCCTTCTTAAACTCTCGGAGTACACAAGCTTTGCGAAAGAAAGAGAGAGCGGTGTCGTTGTGGTACTTGCCCAAGAGAGATTCACGTAGCTGCAACGCCTTTTCCAGGTGTTCCAGAGCCAAATCTAGCCGTTGAGGCCTGCCGTAACAATAGTCCAGGCCCCGATCATGGAAACGCTGAGCCAATTTCACCTGGTCGTCATAAAATCTAGGCGATGCTTGCTGCTGCGAAACAAGCTGCGTTGTCGTTGTACCAGGTGGCTTGTCCCTCATGATTCTAGGAGTCCCACACAAGGAATTTGGTCGATGTTGGATTATGAATATGTAGAAGGATGAACGATGATGATTGATGATGCCTCCTGTGACCATATGCGCGAGCCTGCTCGCTGGCTAGCGCGACAACAACCGTGACAACGACTTTTGTTGTGAGCCCATTGAGTCGAATAACCGGACCCGAAGAAGTGGGACGCACTTTCGATCGAAACGACCCAATCTATATGTGGAGTGAGGGGCTCCTATTGCTGGGCATGTTGCAACTGACATTCTTGGTCTTCTCCATCTAAGACGACCAGATCTGCTAGGTTTTCATTTGTTTTGAGTCTGAGGTGATATAGTCTCAAAATGAAGCAAGGTGGGTCATTTGTATTGCTAGTGATAGATCCCAGGAAAGAACAAAAGGAACCAGTGGCTCAAGTCTAGTTCTTTCAAGAGAACGCTTCGTTTCACTGTCGAACTTCGAACAGGAGAACCGTCTCCCATTATTGGATGTAACCATTTTACAGCCATTGAAAACAAAGGTGGGAACGAGGACACCTCGTGTACTAAGCAAGGCTTTGACTTGTTGCAGTGTTCAGATGGGAAGTCGCGAACCCAATCGCAAGGCTACACAACATTGAAACGTGTTTTTCGAACCTCGTCAAGGGGCTATGTCTCTTAATTATGCATATTGTTGTTTACGACGAAAGCGACGATTTCTCATCATACTTGCGATCTTGTCATAGGCCACTTCATTTGGCACAACTTCCCAAACTCCTGAATCTTTCGTCAGAATACGGCCCCTATACTGGTGAACTTTCTCTACCACCTGCTTGGCTAGATCTGCTGATACCATTGTCGAGGATAGGCGGGGGTGAGACGAAAGCAATACCTCTAGGAACTCGCTCCAAATCACATTTCCGGGAGACTGTTGAATAGGTTTTCCCTTGCCTAGCAGCAAATCCCGGTTCGTCGGCAACAAAATGGCATTGATTTTGTGGCCAGAAGAAACTGCTAGACATTGCATTTCGATGTAGTCGCGATGATTCTTGAGTTTGATTTTCAGGTCACTGCTCACCGGTAGTAGGTGCACTGGAATCCCATACGTCAATAGTTCATAGCACCACTCCACGTATGTTCCTGCAACAGAGAGTATGGATAAGCTTTCAAAAAAGCCAATGCATCTTGTGGGGCACAAGTAGTTACGAATACACGGAAGGACGTACCGTAATGAAACCGAATGCGCGCCTTGTTCTCATCCGAAAAAATGGGGACAAGTCCATGAATAAAGGAAGATAATGTTGGTAAGTGTACTGCAGACTTGGGTAGACAAGTGTGCTGAGCAGCATATCGAAATGGCAGATCGGTGGCGAGGCGGGACAAGCCAGTCAATGCCTCCAACGTGGGTGTGTTCTTGAACTTAAAGGGTGCCACACGAATGGAGACCATGGTAAGACCCTTTCTCTGTGTTTCAATGTCAGTAGGGATCATGACGAAGAGTTGACGCGCCTACGTAAATGAAGGAATACAGAAGCAATTAGGCGTTAGCAAAGAGCTTTGGTGCAAGGAGAACGTGAGATGTGATGCTATCTAGAACGTACCATGGATTCAGGAGAATCATACTCTTGGCCCACATTCAACCAGAAGTAGACAGCGCGGCCAGCCCGATCTCGATTGGGTAATACTTGAACATACCCTTGAGAAAGCTCTTTCATTTCCTTGGGCGATAGATCATTTACCCCAACGAACTTGGTGAGTAGTCGGTCTCCAAAAAGGTGCAACTTGAAATCGAAATGTCTCACAAAGGCAGCTACTGCCTCTGTTGCATCCCATGCGCGGGTTCGAAGAAAGGCCAAACGTAATTCTCGATCTTGTACGAAAGCAAGGTTCTGTTGCTCAGCCATCCGAAGCGCTTTCAGCGTCGGCGTGTCTTGGTTTAGCAGCTTGAAGAGCTGCAATTTCTCTTCAAACAAATGCAGTTGTTTCTCCAGAAAGAAAGGAGTCTCCTTGGCCTCAGCCTCACCAGTACTTGCTTCTATTCCGTGAATATCATCAAACACTTGTTCCCTTTCTTCCAGTGTAAGTTTGGCGAGGGCTTCCGCAATAAGCGCTTGAGATGTCTGCTCCTTGGTTGCAACGCCATGGTCATCGTTTGGGATGAGAGTACTGCCATGCAAATGCTTCACATCAAAAGATGTTAAGTTGAAACCTGTGTCTGGGGATGGACTGCGGTCCGTTTCCGGTGTGATGCAAAACACCATGCTTGTTCGTGTTGTGCTTTATTGTCAGGATGATGTGATGATGAATACCGGTAGTGCTGCTCCCTACTCCCTACCACCGGCAGTACTGATTTCCGTATAGTGGCAGCAAGGCGATGACCTCTGCCGTTGTTGTCGTAGCTTACCGCAGGTTTCTCCTACAACATGACGAAAGTGCTGCACAATACACTGCAAGCGATGACTTCTGTCGTAGCCACCGTACGTGCTTCTACGTAATGCAAGCACCAAGTGTTGCCCATCTGGCAAAGGGATCGTGGAAGAACCGACCATTAATTGACATGAGTTGACGTGACCAAGCACTTATGCGATCAGCAAGAAGCAAGCTTTTCCATCCACCACTTCCACCACTTCCAAATAGAAGTGTAGAGTACCTAATGTAATATGCAACTATGATACCGATTATCGTATCTACCTTTAAGGCGCACACACAAACCCAAATTTCTGAAACGCACCATGCCACTAACCAGCATCATCCACACCACCCTTGGGTGAAAAAGGCAAACGGCCTGCGTAGTAACAAGCATGGACATTGCCTTACTGGGAACATCAGTCTCAATACCACTTTTTTGTCTGGGGCGATGGGTTGTCGTTTCCAAACCCACATGGCCTATGGCCACCGCTGTAGGATTCTCACTTGCACTGATGAGCCTTTCCCTGTTGGAGGCCACTCCAACAAGCTGGTGTCTGTTTCTTTCGCGGTATGAAGAAGCCCCATCAGGTCCATATTCCTACCGGAATCATGCATTGGAAGTGGCGAGTATCTATTGGTTGCTATTGTGGATGTTGGGATTGTTCGTGTTGATCGTATTGCCCGCCACTGTTGGAAGCGGTATGGCGCAAGCCTTGTTTGGGGGGATTGATATCGATGACCGGAAGAATAAAACGACGACGCGACATCTGTGGAGACGCAACTGCCCCATGTGGGTACAATTCTCTTGCGGGTTGGGACATATCGTGGTAGGATACATGGTCCATTGGGTTCTGCAGTGGCGGAGTGCAAGCGGTGGAACAGGACGATCATCAGCTGTTGTCAATGAGGAGGAAGGGGCGGTTCTCGTACGGACAACATCGATAGATGATTCTGTCGCTACCAATGCAGCAACTCCAGTGTTACCAAGAATCCAAGCTTACTGGAACCCACTTGCACTCGCAGGGGCTGTTGTCGGTGTGTTGGTGACATTCTTGTTTTGCTCCTTGCTGGGATCGCATGTGGTTGTGGTCGCAGACCAATCTCTACTACCCACATTAGTATCTTGGATGTGTGCTATCGGTCTCATCCTCTCGGCTATTCTAAATGGCTTTGGTTCCGTTTCCATGCCATACACTTGCCTCGCAGGACTCTTTTTGCCTCCGATTCGGCCCGAAGTTCTCGCCCGTGTCGAAGCTGAACTTCTCCAAGTCCGGGAAACTCAAGCCAAGAAAAAGCGGGCTGTCCAAGAGTTGGTGCCCCGGGTTGGTGGGGCCAAAAAGGTAACCACGGCGGCCAAAAAGACCAGTACTTTTGTCGAAATGGGAGAAGAAGTGGAAAAACGACGTCAGATCTTGCAGACAGAAATCAAGTTTTTGGATACACTGGCTCGGGAACTGGCAGATGATCTGGAAGATCTGAAGGCCTCGCAGGCAGTTGCTGCTGCAGCGCGAACGACAATGGGAAAAGTAAAAACATATGTCGGATTGGGGTTATCAGCTCTACTGTTGATTCGATTGGGCTCGGCAGCGATCAGTATTTGGAACCGATCCTCAGACAAAATGTGGAGACGACACACAGTCAAGGCACATCATGCAGATGTGATTACCAGTGCGCTTGTATGGTTGATGGGACATCATGTCGTCTCGCAAGCCGATTTTGTCATGCTTTCCCAAGTGGTCTCGTTGGTGTTGACGGCGATACTGTCCTTTACACAAATTCGAGCCTTTGTCCGAGCGGCCACTGCCTTGCAACGCCGTTTGCATTCTCTGTTACAAACCTACACGTGTTGTCCAAGACCAGCTTCTGTCCAACAAGAGGATGCTTCTACCGCCAAATCGAGTATGAAAAGAAACCCAATATTTCCTGTCTTCATGGCCGGCGTCACAGGTTGCTACGCTCTATCCTGTGTTGTCTTGATCAAGATGATGTTGCCTCGTTCTTTTCGCCTGGATTTTGATCATGCTCTAGGCGACATGGATGTCTTCGTAATTCATACATCTGTGATCAACCGTGTCTTTGCCTGCTCGGCTGCTGTGAGTTGCTTTGTCTTGGTCGTCTTATTAGGAATTCAACGACAAAATCACCAACGGCATTTGCGCAATGGCATGGGGCCGCCAGCCACTGCAACATCGGCTGCTTTGACTACTGGAATGCCGACTGGTGGTGTGGGGACGACTACAACGACGACGTTACGAAAAGGGGCCGTGGCAGATATGGTGTAGGAGAGGGGGGAATGGGACTACGGTGGGTGCGATAGTATTATGATAGTACAGATTTTTGGAGGGCTGCAAAATGAGATCGATGGTTGCAAATGTGAATGGTTCGTAGATGTAGTACACTCAGATGAAAGCTATCTGAGAAGAGAATCGAAGGGCTCCCATGTTTAGGAACTTCGTGTCAGATTTGCTGGGTTGATGACAAAGTGAAAGAAACTGCGTCAAACCAGCACGTAACCTTGTACGGACTGATGGACGATCTTCCGCTGGCTGCGCCACCGGGAGTTTTACAGTTCGAGCCACCCGCTTTTGTCCGCCCATATGCTGCCAGCGATGCCATTCTGGAGGTGGAGGTGAATACGGCCACTGCGTCAGCTGGATGGTCCCTGACAGCAACAACTGTCTTCTTCCCGTCGTTGTAGATAAGCATATCAAGAAGATGAGACACATTGTTCTCGACAAGAACCTTCCGACAATGTACTTCTCTTCGGGGGACTTGTTCTTATAGAGACTTTGTCGAGATCATTCATTGCGTCTGCTTCAATAGAGTCGGGTTGTTCTCATATACAATGAGCGCCACATTGACGGCCACCCTAGCTATCATGAGTTCCGCATTTGCTTTTGCTTTTTCAACAGACTCCAGGACCTGCTCTTTCATCACCCTCCCCAACAGTGGTGCAAAAGTTTATGGACAGGGGGCTGACAAGCTATATCACAATTAATGAATCAACTGATGTTTTACAAATCACTTTTGGGCGGTACTTTGGAGAAAAATACAATGGCTGTTGACTCTGTTTCCAGCTCTCAGGGCTCCGAGCGGCAACAGCAAGTGCATGTAGACATGGAAATATACTAATAACCCGTTATTCCAGAAAAAATGTAAAACTTAAGCTTTTGTGCCAATACTTTGTCGATATCCAGCGTCGTCTTGCACTGTTGTCTTGTGGACTCTTTTGGCGTAGCTTACGCGCCGCTCCGAGTCAGCGCATACCGCGTTCACTTCATCTGGAGATAGAGCCTTTGTTACACATTTCTTCCGCTTTCTCGAGTCTCCAGACCGAATTGTATGCTCATCTCTGATGCGAGTTGACGTAGGCCCAATATCAGGGTGAGGTGGATACCTCTCGATGTTGCTTGGGGCATGGATATGTTCCAGAGCGGCTCGGTACCTCCCCCTTGCGCGCAGCCAAAACTTCTTCCGTCCTTTCTTGATGTACATCTTCACTTCTTGTTGGATTGTTCTCTGGACTTCTTGGATCTCCTTCTCCTCAACCAATATGTTGACCCATTTGACCTCGAGGGCTGTCACGGCCTCTCTCATGGCCTTGGAAGCTGAAAACTTGCGACTCAAGGGGTTCCACCAGGGCCGCAGATCAAGTGAGGTGGCGCAGCATCGCAGCGATGCCACCAAATTTGCCAATTCTCGCCCAATGACTTCCTTGAGACCTGGATCATCTGTGTTGGCCAAAACATCGTCGATCAATCGACCAAGCTTTTCATGGTTACTTAGCTCGAGCAAAGTCCGTGAACGCGCAAGTGGGGCCTCGACTTTGAAGCGACCGTGATAGTAAGTCGATATGTCTACCAAGAAGTCACATACAATGCAATCACGAGATACCGATACTACCGTGCTCAGGTACTCATTTGTGACATCGTTTGCCAATTTCTCAAGGCAATTGACATAACAATCAAGACGTTTCTGTATATGCAAAGAGCTAAGAAGAGCATGTAACATGGATTGTGACTTGATTGCGCCTGGAGACGCAAGGTGTGCTCTCCCACCGCCTTCCTCAGAAACCCAGACCACCGACTTTTGATGCGACGGGAAACCGAGGGTAATTTGCAATTCCCCAATGCTGTACAATTTGCGAAGTGTTCCCTTCTTGAGCATTTTTGGCTCGGTATCGTGCCATGTCACCTTGTCGTAGCGAAGGTTGTCTTGTTTGTTTACCCATGACTGCATTCGCTGGCATCGTTTGTTCAATACACGCCTAATTCTTTCCTGCTTTGGCTCCCAAATGAACGAACTCTTCACCTCCACGGAATATTGACGAGGCATTGACCTGGATGACGTCGCAAAACCTATTTCTCTCTCCTCTTCGATGTCTTCCAAAAGGAGCCCCTTGAATTCCTTTCGATTCGAAGTGTCAATTGAAATGATATCCTTCCTGGCCAACGAATTATGTTCTGAGCTTGGGGACAAGTGGTCGACCTCGTCAACTTTTCCACCTACAAGTAAAAATTTCGTGGATTCATGGAAGTCGTAAGGACTGTTGAACAATTCTGATGGCCTCGCTTCATGTTGACGATGTTGCTCGTCGTTTGCTTCAGGTTTGTATTTTTCGTTCAATATGATAACAGTCTTTCCCTTCAAAACATTCTTGAAAGAAACATCTTCAACTTTCTTTTTCGATTCCATGTGACCATACCTCGAAAGCGAATAGATCTGTGAAGACATACCGAGCCCGTCAAGCAACTCACTCCATTCTTGGATTTGATCTGCATCGCTGGAGGTTGTGGTAATTATCACAGCATCAGCCTGCACCTCAGTTTTGAACTTTGGCTGGCAGCTAATTTCAAGTAAGCGACTTTGGATAAGTCTACTGGGTTTTTCCCGCTGGTTTGAGCTTCCATCTGGGTTCAAAACAGGGATATCGTCCAAGAAGATTTTTGCTTGTAACCCGCCCCGTGCACCAGGACGAACTCCACCATTCATGTCATCTTTGACTTGGAAAGACACTTGCGCTAGCCAGTCGGACTTTGCCTGGACAAATGGGATGTCGATCTTGAACCCTTTGTCGCCACTGCCAGCTCGGACATCAACAATATCTCCATTCTCAGAACGAACGCAAGTTTGATCGACTTGGATCTCATATTCTGGGGCATCCACATATTGGAACAACACTGAGACAGATCTCCCTGTCGATGACTGGACACCAAAACTCTGACGGGAGATGTTTGAGATTGTCAACAAAACAAAGGTCGTTTCCCCTACCGCCAAGGAACGCATCCCTCGAATGCCATTCTTGTTCTTTTTCGGGTAGGTCATCTGTAGCTCATCAGACTCTACCTCGCTGTGCAACCTCGTGTATGGTGCTTGGAAGTCGGACAGTCGAAGCAATGGGGCCTTTTCATTTTCCGGACCTAGCTGAATCGCAGCATACTTCAGCCACCCATCCTTCTCGATGGGTTCATAATCTCGCTCATTCTCTTCAGGGTAGGGACATGCAAAGGTCAAGAAGCCCACTTTGGCAGAAACTGTATCACCCGCTTGGGTTGAAAGTCCTTGTGCCACCAGGATTCGCCTTTGACCCTCGAAATCGACATTGCATGCGTCTCCTACTCCAAGAATAACTCGCTGATTGGGGGTCGGCATATGACCTGAGTTGCGCAGGAGCAAAGATTTAATGTGTACGGTTTCCCCAAACTCAAATAGTGATTTCTTTCCCAAATCGGAAAGTTTGAAGTTTGTGGATGATGCAAAATTCAAATCATACCGTCGATGATACACCTGCTTTGTCGAAGACCCTTTCACATTCACCTGGATTTCAATCTGTCCATCACTTCCCATGTTTCCATCCTCCAGTTTCGTCTTGGATCTAGAACCGTTGCTTCCACCAGACCCACTCCATCCACCAGGATTCGAATGGTGGGTGTAACTCGTGGTGACATACCCGTTGGAATTACGATAGTACGTTGGCTCCGACCAACTGTACGAGTTTCCACCAGCTCCACCTGAGCCTCCCCGCCCGCCTTTTCCATGCTTTCCCTTTGTTCCACCCTCGCCTCCTTTGACGCGCTCACCTGGACCATCTACCGGGTCGATTCCGCCGACCTTCATCAGAAGATATGTGTCATTTTCGTCGAGATGATATGTCACGTACCCACCTCGGCCTCCGTGGCCACCATTTGTCCCCTGTCCGCCTGCTCCGCCATCGCCACCTGGACCACCATTTGATCCACTGCTATGTCGCGTTGCGTTAACGCCTGGTCTGCCTCTGGCTCCATTACCTCCATCACCACCAATTCCTCCGTTTCCACCCCGACCTCCCCGACTCGAGAAGTCGACAGACTGAAGCGACTTGATTGGGGTGTATTCTGGTTCGCGATCATGAACAGAGGAAAGCTCATTACCTTCAGCGGCCAAAACGCTGATTTCCAAGTGCCCTTCATCACCTTGAACTGTACTAAGGAAAATGTGGTAATCGGCACCAGGTTTGCCGTCTTCTGGCATGGTAGCATCTCCACCATCTGTTCCACATTCTCCAAACCCTACACCATTACGTCCATCATGACCATGAAGCGCATCATCTCCAGGAGTTCCATCTCCCGAAAAGTAGAACACTCTGGGATGTTCGTATCCTGTGAATGGAACACAGGTGGCACCAGGGGTATACTTTGCTTTTTTCAGTGGCCGCCCCCTGTTTCCTCTTGAATAGTCACCACCTGAATTTGGTGGAGGTTGACGTTCTTGTCGACGACGCTTTGATTCTTCACTATTGGGGTTTTTCTCGTCCTGGTATTGTTGATCGTAATCCTTTCGCTTGCTGGCATTCAACAAGATTTCCTTGGCTCGATTGATCAGCGCAGTTTTGCGCGTACATTCTTTGATTACATTTTCATCACCAGACTTAGCATTTTTATCAGGGTGGTACTTGATTAGAGCAGCTTTCACTGCC
Source organism: Nitzschia sp. Nitz4 (assembly GCA_013372465.1). Lineage (NCBI taxonomy): Eukaryota > Bacillariophyta > Bacillariophyceae > Bacillariales > Bacillariaceae > Nitzschia > Nitzschia sp. Nitz4. Next base: position 13,873 of record WXVQ01000268.1, on the reverse strand, counting down.
TTCTTGATAGCCGGCGCAGCTGCGGTGGGCTCAATCCCCAACAACTCGTAGTAGTCAACAAAGTCCATGGTGGCAATGAAGCGCCCCAGCTGCTGCGGAAGTGAATTTGTGAACGAAATGGGTATTAGAATGTTCCGAGGTTTGACGAGGGAGGCTTGTAAGGCTTCTCGCTAGCAGGGATCTCTTCGACGTGAACACTTGCACTTGAGTCTCGGGTCTCGGATATCTCGAAAGGCGTCAGGTTTCTGGTGGTGTTGCCTCGAATAATAGTCGAAGGTTATTTAGAGGAATTTGGGAGCCGAGATGGCTAGAGCGTGACCGAAAAGTTCTTATTCGCTTGAAACTTTGAAGTTCATGCCCTTTATGAGTTCAGCGCATAGCTTGACAGGTGTTCTCGATATATGGCGACATCAGGATATTTGATACCTGCCTTCCAATAGTAGTGCTTGATTACAAAAGATCTTAGGAGGTCAAACATCAATCATCACTCACTAGAAGACCAACCACTTCTAGTACCAATAATGAGGAGGAGGAGATCCATCGACCAGAAACGCTCATAACATCGTCACCTTAATAGAACTGGTTCACGATCATCCTTGCTCCTCGTACAAATGTTGGTGGTTCGTGATTACCGAAGTTCCGAGCTTGTTGTTTTACTATTGGCAGGGAGCCAAGTACCGCTACTACCTACTAGTAGCGTACTACTAACACCATAGGTAGTACAACCGTGTTCACGTTGTGGTAGCAACATTGCTGTGCAGTTCCGTGATATTTGATCCCTTGTGGAAAGACAAGATAGTTTGCGGTTTGACACTGCAGTATCATTTTCCCCCTCTACCGGTAGCAGCACAAGACCGACAAGGGGCATTGGAATCAGAACATCATGACTGAAGGTAAGCATGGCAAAGCAGTGATATCTTCTTCATCTCCTTGTTGACCAAACAGCATTTCGAACTCTAACTCACTGTGCACCTGCAGTTGCACAGAAAGGGGAAACTGTGGGCATTGACCTCGGTACCACCTACAGTTGCGTTGCTGTTTGGCAAAGTGACCGAGCAGAAGTCATTGCCAATGATCAAGGCAACAGGACTACGCCATCATATGTGGCTTTCACTGATGCTGAACGTTTCATTGGCGAAGCAGCCAAGAGCCAAGCTGCTCGCAATCCAAGGAATACCGTTTTCGATGCCAAACGTCTAATTGGCCGAAGTATGAAAGATCCAACTTTGAAGAAAGACCTGGAGCACTTCCCGTTTGACGTAAGAGGTGACGCGGAAAACGCCCCTATGATCCAAGTGGAATACAAGGGTAAAAAGGAAAAGTTCAAACCGGAACAAATTTCTTCCATGGTGTTGACGAAAATGAAGGCCACCGCCGAAGCCTTCCTCGGAAAACCTGTCGCAAATGCCGTCATTACAGTGCCTGCATACTTCAATGACGCGCAACGACAAGCAACGAAAGATGCCGGGATGATTGCTGGTTTGAACGTCCTTCGAATCATCAACGAGCCTACAGCAGCTGCTCTTGCATATGGCCTCAATCAAGGAGATGACGAAAAAAAGGTCCTTGTGTTTGATTTGGGTAGGTATTGTTGTTTTTCATTCTCACTGGAACTCTACACACAATTCGTATTCCAGCACATGTTTCCCACTATTCGCTAACACACGTATGTCCTCAACTTCAATAGGTGGTGGAACATTCGATGTCTCCTTGTTGGAACTTGGAGGTGGCATGCTTGATGTTATGGCCACAAATGGAGATACACACTTGGGTGGGGAAGACTTTGACAGCCTCTTGGTAGAACATTTCGCCAAGGAAATCAAGAAGAAGCTGCGCAAGGACGTTTCCAAAAACGATAGAGTATTGCGTCGTCTCCGCACTGAATGCGAAAAAGTCAAACGTACGCTCTCGTCTGTTACAGAGACCATGATCGAACTCGACAGCCTCGTGGATGGGAAAGACTTCAGCAGCAAAATTACTCGGGCCCGTTTCGAGTCGCTCTGCATGGACCTATTCAAGAAGACTTTGGAACCCGTTGAGAATGTATTAAGTGACGCAGGCGTCTCCAAGGATGAGATTGATGACATTGTGCTAGTCGGTGGGTCCACTCGAATCCCCAAAGTACAAGCTCTCCTGTCTGAGTTTTTTGAGGGAAAGCAGTTGAATCAGACCATCAACCCTGACGAGGCTGTCGCGTACGGAGCAGCAGCCCAGGCGGCCATCCTGTCTGGGGGTGCAGAGGAATCAAATCAATTGGCCGAGGTCCTCTTGAGTGATGTGTGCCCCATGTCTTTCGGAGTGGAACTTGTGGGAGGGATGATGTCCGTGATAATAGAGCGGAACACTTCGGTCCCTGCAGAAAAGAGCAACCCATATTCCACCGTGGTGGACAATCAGACAGAAATCCGTGTCAAAGTCTACGAAGGAGAAAGCGAGAAGGTCAAGAACAACAATCTCCTGGGCGACTTCCTGCTTGAGGGGATCCCCCCCATGCCCCGGGGCGAACCAGACATTCATATTACGTTTTCTATCGATGCTAATGGTATCTTGAATGCATCGGCCGTTGAATTATCCAGCGGCTCCACGAAGCAAATTACCATTCGAAATACGAATCGCATGTCTCCAGAACAAATTACAGAATTGGCTGCCGTTTCTGTCAGACTTAACAAGGATGACGAAGTCAATCAGGCCAACAGCTCTGCCAAGTCTGAGCTTGAGGAATACTGCTTCGATCTGCAAGAGGAGGTTGACGAGGATGATTCCATCCCAGACGATGTCAAGGGAAAGATTGAGGACGCTATTAACTCTGTCTTGAATTGGGTTGACCAAAACCAATCTGCCGATCAATCGAAATACAAAAAGAAGAAACAGGAATTGGAGAAGAAAGTGAACTCCTTGAAAAAGTAAAAAGGCCAAGAACACTGCGTATTGCACGTTTACATAGAGTACTGGTAGTCAAAATGGCTATTCCATCATAGCAACAAGTCTTACAACACCTCTGTATGGAAACATTACATGGAACCATCATAATGCAAACTCGTAGAGAGCAATGAAAGCAATGAACATGGTTGGCTGATGTGATTGTTCATTTGCTGTCATGGGTATCGCTTGACACGCTCGACTCCTGGACAACAATGATGCCGGCTCGCAACACCTGGCCGGCGTCAACTGTGTATAGCCATATATAGCCATATTTNCTGACTAGCTGGACTGTTGATTCTGGTTTATTTTTCCGGAACATCTTCCACTACCGGTAGTTGTTGCAGCGTAGTTGGTGTTGTTGTGATCTAAAAACCATGAGATTGTTGTTGCATGCTCCCCAAAAGAACCAACATTGGAGGTCAAGTATCCTTCTGCTGACTGTTTGGGGGATATTTTCAATGGTCAATCTCTCGTCTACCATTTCATCCACCTACCGGTATTTCACCGACTTTGGGGAGGATTGGACTGTGGAACCCATTTCTGCCCTTTCCATGAAAAATTGGTCCCTTTTACCCACTCTTTCAAATAGAGAGGAAACAAAATATGATGATGACTTTTATATTGATAAAATCCGTGAAGTTCCCATTCCGAATCCTCCACTGGTAGAAGGCAGCACTAGTTTTTCGGCATGTTTGTTGATCATGGTAAGATGGGTGTTGTCATTGTTTGTGCGGTACGAGCTTTGGGGTATGTTCAAAAGTTGAAAACTTACGACAGTATTTTGGTTTTGAAACTAACATTTCTTTGTGTGTTTTCTTGGGAAGGATGACAATCATCGACTTGTGGAATGGCTTGCCTATCACTATTTTGTGCTCCCCCTTCGGTACTTGATTGTTGCGGTAGATCCTCGCAGTCGAACGTCTCCCACCTTGGTTTTGAACCGTTGGCGTCGGATGGGAATGTACATTTTGGAGTGGGGAGACACAGAAATTTTTGGAACTGATAAAGTGCTACAATTGGAAGACACGGCTACGGTCGAGGACAAAACGGCTCAGTTCCTTACCCGTCAGAAGGCATTTTACGGTGCTTGTATCAGGCAAGCCAGGGCCGATCAACGATCATGGGTGACCTTGCATGACACGGATGAGTTTGTTGTTTATTCACAAAAAGGAGGAAAGTACTACGAAGAATGGCAAAAGGAAGCCGAACAACAACACCCTCGTGTGAAACCAAAGCATGTGCCTCCCACCACAGCAGAGGAGGGCGCGTTGCTAAAGTACATTGGACAAGAAGCGGCAGCTGGACAAGCATATTTTAACCAAACTTGTTTTGCTGTAGCCAGGCTCCTGTTTGGAGGTATCGATGATGATCCTGAGAATACGCAGCATCTATTGGAGGAAGAAGATAAATCAATATTGCAAGGAGTCATTGACCCAGACAGACTTGATACCATTCGTTACAACAGACATGCGGGAAGAACTGACAGAGGAGCCAATGGGTTGGGCAAAGCCATCATGGATGTCTCTAGAATTGATGTTGAAAGTTACAGTGTCACAGGTGTGCATCGCCCCATCGTTCAACACTGTCCCAATGCATTTACTCCCTACTGGGAGAGTCTCATTACCATCAACCACTACGTCGGAAGTTGGGAAGCATATAGCTTCCGGGATGATTCACGCCGTGGTGGGATTCGGAACTACCATCATTGGCTTGGGAAGGTTGAAGGAATACGAAATGAAACTGACAACACCATTTCACCTTGGATTGGTGGCTTTGTCCGATCTGTTGGTGCTGAAAAAGCTAGGGAACTCCTTCAATGTGCTGGATTACCACGAGGCTATAAGAATGGTTTAACGGCGGAATGGGGCAACAGTTCTGTTGCTTGGAATGAACAGCAGGGCAGCAGGAATGACAAGCGGTAGTTCTTTCAGAAGCTGTTCCTGGCGAGAATGGACGTTGATGGGGAGTGCTTGAAGTGATGTTGTACTGGAAGCAGTTACGGAAATTGACAGATGCACTTTTCCTCAATCTCAGCATCTCCACTGATCAGAACGTCACGGCCTTGATCGACGAAATCACTGGTCTTTCCGAATTGAGCCTCTTGGAGGTGTCTACACGCAATATGGTGCACACACACCCAACAGGGTTGCAACTCTAGCGGAATTTTGGGCAATAATGGGAAACAATACTTCAAACTATTTGTTCAACGTCGTGTTGCAAAATATAAAGTTGCCATTCTTGTTTGCCGCTGGTTGTTTGTTTTTGAATAGCCTTTACACCCCATCCACCGGACACGAATACTTCCAGCGAGACTCCGTTGGCTCGGACATGGGGCCAGAACTGGTTTCCTATGACTCTCACAGTTCCATTCTCCTCGTAAACAGTTCCCCTATCGTGATCGAGGGAAATCTTGATTTGAAACTCCGAATGTCCACTCTGTTTTGCAGCATTGTCGAGTACCTTGTGGATGACGTTTCCATCTGCCCCGCTCAGCAAAACGGTTGCTGGGAAGTTTGCGGTGTCCTTGAAGTCAGGGTCATCCGCACCGCCTCCTGACATCACAAACAATTCTTCGTTTTCATGGTTAACTACCAACACTGCCTTAGCCTGGTTTGCCTTCATTTGATGCATGGCCTTCTCTTCAAATGTACAGACGCCACGCTGGACCAGCTGAATTCCACCTAGCACCAATTCGTAGTCTGATTCAAGGGACAAAGTCTCAGCCGCGCCACAGCCATACTCATCCCCGTTTCTTGGCCTTGCAGCAAGTCCTTCGACAACTAGACCTCCAGACGAGATCAATTTTGACATGTGTGTGCTACCAAACAAAGCAGGGGAACAGGGAAAGTGAGCAATCACATCTGGTTCCTTCGTGTGCTGATCCGACTGTGTCATGTCGACTTCAAAAAGAGTAACAACACAGTTAAAAGCATGCCCGTTCAGGTCAGACATGACAACCGATCTCTCGTTTGGACGAGGAGATGAGATCGTTCCAACCCCATCAGCTATTACTTTGTTGGTAGAATACACCATGGCAAATGATCCTCCGGGGTTGCCAGATTCTGTGTCCTGCACAAGTGTAGCCGTAATGATCTCGTCGCTTTCTATTCGTCGGACGTAAAAACCTACTCCATCTTGAAAGGCCGAGACTTCGAACTCACCCATATCACCAAACTGGTGTGTTTGACTTTGAGGTTTGTTGTTCTGTGCATCTCTCATGGGGGGAGGCGCTTGGTCTGGGCGAATGGGTTCCTTGAGCGGACATTGGCGAGATCTTCTATGGAGAGAAGTGGGGTGAACCCCACCGCTGCCTAGCAGTGCCAGTGCATCCATGGAACCAAGCACTGCAAACCCATCATCTTCTGGCGTCATGATGCTCGATACATAAGCTTCGTTGTAATCTGCACTTCCACCATTGATTGCTTGAACCCAAAACAAATCGGGAAGATAGTAGTTAGGGCATGAATTGGTCAAAGATATTTGACTCCCAGATCGCGAAAATCTTGTGTGTGCAGCATTCTTGTTCGTTTGAATTTCACCAAAGAAATCATACTCGAACTGATTACGTTGAAAATGCCTCACACTTTCCAGCATGCCTGCAGATTCCCAAAAATCTGGTCCGTGTGATGTCCATTGTGCTGCCGAGAGTTGTGCTTCTTGAACTCTAGTCATACCAATTGTCACTGGGGCAACACCATTCAAAAAGTCCTCAAAAGAGCTACCCACAGTCCACTTTTCATCCTCCATATCATCCCACCCGTCTGAATGCACAGCATGGGTACCTTGACTCTTTCTTTCAAGCAACTGGATCAATCTGGATTTCATGGATTCCAGCTCTGCCTTGGGTGTGTCATCGTCGCTTGCATGAACGCCAACGTGATGAAATGGATGTGCTTCTGTCGTGAAAACCCATTCATGATCCCTGTCTACATGTAGCATGTTCTCATCGTCAAATGTCAGAAACAGGTATTTCAACGTCTCACTTAAAAAGAATGATGGCATGTCGTCTAATTGGTGCACCTCCCCTTCCAGTTTGGAACCCATTTTCCCTGTCGTCACTGGAGAAACATTGTTCAAGGAAGTATATCCACACGACGATTTGGCGGAATCCTGAAGGGCGTGTAGAGCAAAATCGGCAGCCCAAAGCCATCCAGAATTACCCCACCCACTGCTCTGAGATGACTCCCGTGTCGCTCGGTGAAGGAAGTACGCACTCTCTAGAAGCTCCGGTCTCAGGAAGTGTTTCCCTCCTCCGGCCTCTACTCGCCAAGCTGCAACGTTGAAGCGTTCGGGTAGAAAACCCAGGAATTCACGGACCAAAAAGTAAGAGTTCAGAGATGTGGCAGCTGGTGTGACCTCTCCCAAAAGAATCTGCATGCCAGGATAAAACGCTGCAAGGGCCTCGAACAAGCTCCGGGGTTTTCCTCCATTCGATGTTCCCCTAAATAGATCCACGTCACCATACCACTCACCCAATCTTGTTTCGTTGTAAATACCGCTGTAGGAAGAGGTCATCTGAACCCAAAAATCAGGGTCTTCAGGAAACAAAGTATGGTGTTTGATTAAGTACTCGTAGAAGGAGTCAGAGTTCGAGCCGATACCGCTCAATGTTTCTGTCCAAACACCTCGGTGTGTACATATGTGTTTGCCGACTAGATTCAAGTCAGATCGCCGCATCCAAAGAGCTCGGGTTGCCAGCTTGGCAGCTTTCCCATAGTCAGGGTTTCCGGTCAACCGGGATAGGAGCTCCATTTCGAGCGAGAGTGTTCCACCTCCCGCCAGTGATGCAATCGTGGTCTCTCCTTCTGGGATCCCATTGAGTAAGTTCACAGTCCCGAATGGAATTCCTGTGTTGGTTGAAAACGCCGGAAGCAGCCGATCGCCGAGATCCTGGGCAAGAGACAACAGAAAGCCGTCATATACCCAATGTGTCGATTCTTCTACCATTGGCTCCGTCTCTGACATGCATACCATGGGATCCTCCGCTGTCTGAGTCCCATGACTCCCTATCAGGATAGAATGGTCCTTTGAAAAAACATCACTTCCCCGTACCTTGGATTTTACAAACGTCTCCGCCAATTGATGCGCCGACAGTAGCCCACCAAGTATTCGAATATTGGTTTCAAAAACACTCACATTCTGGTTCTGGGCGAACAGACCACCGGTTTCACCCAGCTGTTGGTTTTCATCTTGAAGGAGATAGTGAAGATCCCGAAGACGCTCCACGGCACGTGCAAACTCTGTGAAGTTCCCCATAAGAATTAGAGTATCAAGCGAATCTATCAAGGTCAAACCTGGGATCTTGACTAAATCAAAAGTGGAAGGTCTGCAAGTGATTGGCTTGACCTCAGCAGCTGGGAATGCATTGTACATATAGGAATCGTAGGCATGTTGGAACATGTCTTTGACGAGCTCGATGTTGGATTGTATTCTGGAGTGGGGCATTGGAGGTAGCGCATCGTGCAAAGAAGTCTCTGGGCCAGGGTTGGCCTTTCTATATTTGTCGGCGGTTGTTTCCCAGAGGTAGACATGTAGTGTCTCTCGAATTTGTTGAATCATTTGATTGAGTTGTGCGTAGTCGTCATGATTGACTGGGCCTTCCAAATACCCCTCCTCCTCAGTCACAACACTCTCCGATGTCGCTAAACTGGGGGGAGAGCAAACATGCATCACATAATGACAAGTATGAGGTTCCATGACGCTGAGTATGGCATAATCCTGGTGATCTTTTGCCCATGGCTGCCGACAATGAATAATATGGGGCGGGTGAATGACGACAACCGTCGTTCTTTGTTCAGTAGGCCCACCACTGTTGCCAGCACTAAGCGAGCACGATTCCCCCTTGTGATATAGTTCTACGATAGAATCGGGGTGTTGCGCCTGAACAGCCCCAGCAAAGCGGAGAGCTGTTTCCGAGGCGGCGTCGGGAGATGTAGCCGGTGTTTGGTCCAAGGCTTGGTAGCGGCCCAGCAAATGGCGGCCCTCCACGATGGCTGATGATTTGCCATCGGCTCCACTAGGAGACGTGAGGACTCCTTGAATCACTACCATTTGAGGACACCACTGGAAGACCCAATATGCCGTTGGCTTCTCCATGTACAAGTGACAGCTGACTCCTCGTGGAGCAGTTTGTGACCAGCGCATTGTTTCATCGTCAGAGTTTTTGTTTTCTGGTTTGGGTTGATGTGACTGAGCGCGAGGGTTTGGTCTCCCATACACATAGTAGTCTTGTAGATGAGGAGCAGATTGAAGGAGTTGCTGTGTGAAATGATCTTGTAATGCGTGCTGGAGCAATGCTCCCCTTCGCGCTGAGGTTTCTTTGCTTGTTACAGGAACTGTGGAAGAGCGTTGTTCAGGTATTGTTTGCTGATTCGGAGATCCTGTAGCAGAGGAGAACGCAGTGGTTGTCTTTTCCATTGTGTTCCTGAGAGTATCCCAAAGGGACTCAATAAGACTGGGTTGTCCTCCTGCACTTTTGGTTCCTCCTTCACTGTCATTACCACCAGAAGCACTCGATCGAGTATTGGCCGAATGACGAACAATTGCCAGTGTTTCATCTATTGTCAGAGCCACAAGTAGCAGCAAGGCTACTAATCTTCGAATATGAATCATACTTTGCGAAGGAGGGCTGCTGCATTGCCGATTCATGTTGTGAAATGCAACAACCTTGCACAACCGAGGCATATTGTTGTCATTCATCAACAGTCTAGCAGTCACACCACTGCACTCACACAGCACAACTCCATGACGTCAGCACCAGCTACCGGGTGGGAAGCCAGACTAACCACAATCACCACCATATGTACATATGTAACATATGTATAAATGAAATTGCATTCGAACTTCTTCGTCGTCAAATTGCCAAGTCTCCATGTATGGTCGAGGTGGTCGGATGGGAGGACATGCAAGATCCATAATGACCGAGGGGTGGATTCTTCATTCTTGATGCTGTGAGCAAGGAATCATTGCAGTCTATTTCCAAGAACAAGAATGATTTTATCAAAGTTCGTGACCAGAAAGGCATCGGGCCTGGTATCAGCGCCTCCCTTTTTGACCAGTACTGTGACGCGGGGGACAGGACGAACGAAGAAGCAGTGGGAAGGACACCACCAGGTGTCTCATCACTTCTCACTGGAATGGACATCAAACTGTCTCATGATTTGGATGTGAATGAATTCCTGAAGCAAATTGAAAAAGTTGCCAAATGGCACAATGGAGATCATACAAAATACGCATTCCCCTACTTCCCATTGATACAATCCAGTGGAATGGGGGGCAAGAAGACCCGACGACTTCTGACATGCAAGTTAATCCACTGCCATGACGAGACCACTGAGCTTACAGATGCAGAATCGAACAAGAAAATATACGATATGAGTCTCAAAGTCTCCCACTCATTTCTTAATGTGCTTTCTTCGGAGCTTGAAAAGGGGGTACAACGTCGTCCAACGAATATTTCTATACTTCTCTTTGATGGAACATGGAGATGATGGCCAAGCATCATTATTTTGGAGACTCCACTGGTGGTTACATGATACTTCCCATGGAAAAGTTGTTGCTGTGTTCACCGGCAGGACTGCTTCCAGGCTATCAAACTTCTTTCCAGTCACCGCTCCGAAGAACCCCGGTGTCTCTCGTGAGGACAGGCCTACCTATGTTGGCTACGATGGAATGGCAAAAGAACTTGGCAAGATACTTTACCCTCCGGAGAGAAGAAGATTCTGGTAGTTGGCAAAGGACAATGGGGAACGTTCCTTGGTGAGTTCCCGAAGTTCGTCATCCTTGACAGAGTTTAGTTTTGCAACCATAGAAACAGTGTTTTGAAGCATGACCTTACTGGTGGCGTCCTGTAAGGTGGCTCCGGCGGGTGCCAATGTTTCATATATACAAAGCTTATCCAACCAAACAAAAACATAGTCTTCCGTAGTAGTGAATTTCCAAGTATCCAAATCCAAACGGTCAGATGTCAAGAATGACAGGACATTGGATGAATTGAGGGATGCAGTGGTAGATTGTAAAGCATGCTTACTATGGAGCTCATTGAAGACCTCCTTCTGAGCATCAAGAGTGGCTCTATACTTGTTGACAATACGTTTTCCTTGTAGGGTTTGGATCTTGTTGGTGAATATGGCTTACATGAAGGATTGTTGATCAACAAAATTGATCAATTCTTCATCATTAGAGGGGACTTTAGACTGGGTCCAAAACTTGACCACATCCGTGAGCATGGGCTGTGGCGTGGGTGGAGTTGTCCCAGTCATCCCAGTACTTATCTGATTTGAGATCCTTGCAGTGGTGCTTGTCTCTGTTGACAGCTGCGTTACGTTGTTGACGACCAGCGAAAGAGGAACTAACAACACTACCAGAAGTGGTGCCACCAGTAGTACTGCTGCCGTAGCGAGTACTAAAGGCAGATGACTTGACAGGGGTACTTGGGTCATGTGCCAAAGGAGATGGAGCAGTAGTTGAATGACTGTGGATTGAGGTACCAGTCAATCTCCTACCTGCGTATCTATTGATACGAAAGACATCGAAATCATTGGGATCCAAGGACAATATGTCAACGCGATTGTCAATACCATTTCCTTGGAGGATCTCTTGCTGCTCATGAACGTAATCTTGGAAAATACGGATGAAGTTCTTGTGCCCGGAATGCAAGAAATATTTCTCAATGACTCCTTCTTCACCCTGATCAATCGGAAAGGTGAGGGTATGGATATCCTCAGAAGACAGGGTACTAACAATGGATGGAACATCTTGGATGAGAAGAGCCTCAGCAAGAGCGAGTCTCAAGGGTGAGTTATCGTCATCTTGGGTGAAGATCTCAGAAAGGACATGTTCGAACTTGTGATTCTTTTTCTGCCTTCAAGTAGTAACGCCACTGGAGGAGGAGGCGGACATCGCGATGGGTGAAAGAAAAGGAGAGAGCACAGAGAGAACAGGAGGGCAACTGTGGTGGATCAGTAGGTAGAGCCTGCGACTGTTAATCTAATAGATCAATGAATAGACTACACTATGGAAAGTTTCTGAGGCCAACACTAGAGGTGTGGAAGCAACAAAAGGTCTAAAAACTGTGGTTACAGCTGTGGTGTAGAAGAAGACGTTTGAGGAATAATTCGCCGCTGAAAAGTGGCTGGGATAAAGCCGACTTCCTCGATATCTTCCAATCAGAAAACACTGCGACAATTGCAGAGTCAAATGAGTCACCAGGCGAGGAAGTATCCTCACAAATCTACTATGGAAAAAACAACGGCAGACCTACCCACCCTCCTTAACTCTAACCCTAACAAAATAGTGTGCCAGTTGCTTTCATCACAATACTTCTCAAACGTAGTACGAAATCAAGGAAACAATGTTCGTCCTCTCCTTTCTTTCACATCAGTTCTCGTGGCCTGTGAAGACAAACCGGACATGTACATGCTCCCTTGGCTTGAGAGCCTTCAAGTACTCATCATACCCATCTGGTGCAGATATGAGCTCGCCATTTGCGTCAACACTATCAGCATCGATAACAATAGCTTTCCCATTCCGTGTGGGAAGCAAACGCATTTGCCGTGCGTTTGTCACAATGACCATCTCGAAGGGCTTTGTCTCGCTAAATTTCACCCGTTCTACCATCCGGTCATCCAGCGCGGATGACTTGCTCATAGCCTCCCGAGACCCCAGTTCCAGTATTGATCTACCACTGCAAACCAAATTCAAGTTCAAACTCAAAGGAACCGGAGAAGTCATATTCCACCTTGGTTGTGATTATTTCCGAGACAAGGATGGTACTCTGGTATGCATTCCAAGGAAATACATAGAGAAGCTCATCGCTCTTTATATCCAACTGTTTGGGGAGCCTCCTCCTAAGCATAATGCATCTCCTCTGGAAAAGGGCGATCATCCAGAATTGGATGACACGGCCGTATCAGTCCCTGGTTGGATCTCTACAGTGGACGGTTACTCTTGGCCGATTCAATATTATGACAGCTGTCATGACACTTTCCTCATACCATGCTTTCCCCAGGATCGGACATCTACACCGTGCAAAACGAATTGTCGGATACCTTGCCAAGATGAAACATGGGGCGATTTGAGTCCGGACAGAGATGCCAGACTTATCTGACCTACCTGATCCACAATACCACTGGGATAGATCCGTGTATGCTGGTGCATATGAAGCCACCTCCCATGACGACCCTGAACCCAAAGGTAAACCCATCTGTCTGATATCTTTTGTCGATGCTAACCTGTTCCATGATTCGATCACTGGAAGATCTGTTACCAGTGTACTTCACTTGATCAACAAAACACCAATTGAATGGTACTCCAAGAAACAATCTACCGTTGAGACCGCTACCTACGGCTCAGAGTTTGTGGAAGCTCGTACTGGTGTTGAACAAATCATGGACCTTCGTCTCACTTTCCATTCACTTCTTGGAGTTCCCATTCAGGGTCCCACCTACTTATTCGGAGATAACAAATCTGTGGTTGATAGTTCTATGGTCCCACAAGAGACACGTGGCTCTATCCTATCATCGAGTTTGTGAGGCCATTGCGGCTAAAGTTATATCATTTTTCCGTCTCTCTGGTCACGACAACCCTGCAGACATACTTACCAAATTTTGGAGCTTTCCACAGATATGGGGTTCACTGCAACCTTAGTTATTCTGGGCTGGTGACACCATGGCCCTATAGTACAAGAGCAACGTGAAAACAGAGAGTCAGACTCGGAAGAATCGGGAGTAGTAGATTAGTGAGGTTACTTCCTTGCCCGGTGACCCATGTGACTGAACATGTGTCTCAGTGTCTTCTGATTGGAAGATGGGGAGGAAGTCGGCACAACGACGTCCACTTTTCAGAGGCGAAATATTCCAGTGCTGACCTCTTCTACACCACAGATGTAACCACAGATTTAGACTTTTCGTTGCATCCGCACCTCTACTGTTAGCCTCAGAAGCTTTCCGTA
>WXVQ01000293.1:0-25279 GCA_013372465.1 Nitzschia sp. Nitz4 | reverse complement strand
CTTTCCTCCCCTCAGTCAATATCTTGCCTTACTGTCGACGAAGGTCAAGAGAAATCCCTTATAGTTTCGCACCCGGCTTCCGTGTCCCAAGGACATTCAAAACTCGACTTCATCGGCACGTTACCCATGGAATTGAATAGCGCCCGCAGTCTTGAAGCCTCGCTAGTTGCGCGTTGGAACAAATTTCGCGGCTCTCGCACACTCTTGCCCATTGTCGACAGGTTGCGGATTTGTCTCCACTGTCGAAGTGGATCCAAGCTTGCTACGTACGCGTCGAAATCTACGCTGTACGTAGCGCCAATCTGTAGCTCGGATCGGTGCACAAATCTGTGCTGATACCGTTCCAAGTCGGCCAGTAGATCGGCGTGAGTCTGCGGCGCCCATTTCCCATCGCTCGGAGATTTTGGGACCCACTCCCTCTGATGTCGACGTCTCTGTTGCTCATCAAGACGCAATCGAAGGTAGTAGTGCTTGGTCGAACGTTGTTGGTTCCAGTTTCGAGAGCTGGAGCCAAAAGGTAAGTGAAGAAATCCGGTTTGCAGTGTGATTGCCAATGGAGCCATCACTAACACTTGTTCTCTTGCCTTTCGTTTCACAGGTCCAGGATCGGGGGGCCAAGGGTCAGTCAGGGTCAAGGTCGAAGGCCGCCAAGAGGAGATTCTCGGGAGAATCCCACACTCGACAACCCACCACATGTTCCAAACGTTCCACAGGGTCACCACCAGGTCCTGCTCCATCATCGCGAAGACGAGGAAGAGAAGAATCGGTGGGATGACGCTGTCCAGATTGAAGACAGACAACGGCATCCATAGGAGTCATTCGAGATTCTTGGCGAGGTCGTTAACATTGCGCTGGATCGCCGCAATGAAGTTGGAGGCTGCCAAGAAAGGGTTTGTTGGCACCATCGGACTGGTTGTTGCACTCCTTCCAGCGCCGATCTTGGAAGTGGTAGTAATAGTACTTGCCATCAATCTTGCGACGGTTCTTTTTCCTGTCTCCTGTTGGTGCTGGTGGCCACTTCTTCTTGTCCCCTTTGCTCTTCTTGCGAGCATTCCAAAACTCTTGCTTTGCTCTCTCAATCTTTGCCTCATCTTTTGGCTTGGGGCAATCGCAGACCGGATGATTGCCTCCGCAATTGAAACAAGTCACCTCTTTGTTCGAACTTCCTCCAGGTGTTGCCATGAAGCCTCCAGCTCCTGCCTTTCGATCGGATCCCGTCCATCCAGCCTCACTAGCAATTAGATCAGCATAAATAGTATTAGCCAGATTTAGAATCGACTCAGGGTCTCCATAGGCACCGTCTCCTTCCGTAAGGGCTCTTTCGTAGGCTGCATACTCCTTGTTCTTGAAAATGCTATTGAAATGGGTATCACTCGAAGTTTGGAAGAGCTTGATGAGTGTCTTACCGATATCAGATGGCATAACAGGAGTAATTACTCGTCCATCGGCATCCTTTCGTTCCAAAGTTCTGAGACGGTCGATCAGTGCCCGTAGATGACTCACAAGGTCTGAAATATTCTCACCGGTGTATTGATCAATTCGAAGAAGCTTGATCCGGTTTTGAATGGTAGTAACGACCAGTTGTGAGTTGGCTTGGAGACGCCTCATCATCATTGCGAAGATGAGAGGACCTCCCTGCGCCGAAGTTCCGGCATAGGGTTGCAAATCTTCCAACAACTTTCCCCAGAGTAGTTCCTCCACATTGTTTCGGAAGTACTCGAAGGTGAGAGAGATGTTTTCGGTGATCCAAGGGGCCATGGTGTGATCGGTCCAGGTAACATACCACAAGGTTGACATTGCTACCTCTTCGAGAGAAACACCAAGGTAATCGTCCAACAAGTAGACTTTGCGAATAGAGCCGTTTCGTTGCTCTAACTCGCGAGTCACCTGGTTGTTGCTATCGAGAATAGGAAACACGATAGTAAACACATCTGTCATATCGTATTTCCTAAAGATCGAGGCAGTAGTCTTGAGGAGGAGTTGAAGACCATAAGTCTCGGAGATATCCCCGACTGACTTCAACGAGGTAGACATCAACTTGTATTTGTCATGCTGCTTCTTCGTGATCTGTTCGAACAAGGTATTGCGCTTGTCAGAATCACTAGGGCGGTTCTTCTTGGAGATCACAATCAAGGAACTCGACACATTTGAGGATGGTGTCGTAGCGATAGGCAGATCGCCGAGGTCTTGGAGGGCTGGGAGACTAGCTTGAGCGTGAGGAGGATTAGCTCGAGCGACTGGGTCGACTGCAACGACTGGAGTAGGAGGGTCGTCCATCACGGAAGGGAACGTAGAGGTTGAGGAGGCTGAGGAAGAAATGGTAGAGTGATCTGACTCAAACTCAAGGAGTCTTTCAATGGAGGAGAGGGGAGATTGGTTTGTAGAATCAATTGTAGTTAGTTCAACGGAGTTGGGCTCATAACCTGCAGAGCTATATCAAAATAACTCGGGCTTCAAGGAGTAGAAGACTTGGAACTGAGGGGAGGAAAGTGTTTGAGAGGGTGCTCTGCACGCGGCAAAGTACTGTAGGCAAATGTAGGCTGTCAATAGTTGAATGAATCAAACTATAAGATTAAGCTAAATGTGAATTTCTCTTCAGGAGATCTTTCCAGGGTTCTGGATACTCTCCAACATGTATTTCCTAAAGCATGTATAAAGTAGATGCCCAAATCTGATCTCAGGATCGGATTTGGCAACTCAGAGTTGACAACAGTGTCAACACATAGACACAATCTTCCTAAAAACTAAAGAACTTGGTGAGGAGAAGGTAGACAAAGGGGGAAGGCGCAAATTGACGTCACACGCTAACCATGACCGGCGCTTGTGCTGTACAATATGGCCGAGCTCTCGGGAGTAGGCGCCTGTGCTCCATTTNGTGGTATTTACCTGAGCTAACTGAGCTAACTAACCACAAGCATTTTTATTCTTGACTCGTGACTCGTTCGACTAAAAGAGTCGATCCTCGTAATGTGGCAGCCCCACAAAACTGTGAACATGTTCCATAAATGGCAGTGTATTGTTTCAATTCTTTATCTAGCAACTCCATGGTTTTCCAAAGTACATGCTACCGCTAGTGACAGTGCTTCCCTGCCCTCGTCAGGATTGACTTCAGTTGTAGGAGGATACGTTCCAGACTACCGATTCGGTGTTGACCTGATTGGCACTGCGCGGTACTTGACAGACCTCATTCTGTTTTCCATTGAACCCACAGAAGACGGAGTTGTAGAAGGCTCATGTTGTCTTGATATGTCTCACTATGAGATGGCTTCCAAGGCTCAAAGCTTTCAGAAGAATGAAGACTCCGTGCGACTGTTTGTGTCGGTGGGTGGCGCCGGGAGAAGCGCGGGTTTTGGAAATATTGTCGAAACACCTCAGTCGAGACAGACTTTTATTGCCAATTTATTGCAGCTCTGTCGAAAGAAAGGGCTTCAAGGCGTTGATTTCGATTGGGAACAACCATCCTCCCAGGAAGAGTGGATTGGTTATTTACGTCTTCTCTTGGAAGCGTCAAGGGTCTTGCACGAATCAAACTTGCTGATTTCTGTGGCTCTTCATCCAGGCCAACGCATGGTTCCACAGGTCTATGATGTTGTCGATAGGGTCAATCTAATGACCTACGACATGATTACCCGAAAGGGTGGACATCACGCAGAGTTTAGCCAGGCACAAAAGGCGGTACATCTGCTTGTGGAGACAGGATGTCCGTCGCACAAAGTTGTGCTTGGGATACCAGCATATGCTCGTCATCAACAACACCCTGGAATGGTGAAGACATTCGCCGAAGTGGTTGACATGGCCGCCAATGCTCACATAGATGAGTCTGGTTCTGCTCACTATCGTGAGATGATTGCAGATGGGTCTTTTGAAGGATACTCGTTCGATTCACCAGAGATTGTTGCAAAGAAGGTACAATGGGCACGATCTAACGGCTTGGCAGGTGTCTTTGTTTGGGAAGTAGGGCAAGATATGTTTGTCCAGGAAGACAGCCATGACATTGGTCTTCTAGTACAGTCGGCATTTTTGGCAGCCACGTCGTTAGAAGATGGAGAATTGTATTCTCGTACTGAACTTTGAACTTGAGAATCTGGACGATTGACACAGGTGCCTGTCCAGTGCTGGGAGTCCAGGACAGTTGGTTCCAGATTGTGAAGTTTGACATTGACTTGTCCAGCTACATGCACATAGGCCTGTCTACGATATAGCTGTGTTTCTGACTACATCACATTTGATACAATAACCTCTGAATTGTCTCAAGACACTTTCATGTAAATACTACCGTAAATCCAGGAATGTGCAGCCCCAAACACCGATGTCGTTGGAATCATTTCAGTTTTGGCCAGAATCGTCGGCCCTTCTTGGTGGCCTTTTCTGTAGAAGCTCCACTAGCAGTAGTAGCAGCAATCTTGGAAGAACAAGGGCTATCTTCCTGCTTCTTTTCTTCGGCTGAATCAGAGAGCGTCACTTCCGACGGACCTTCAATCAATCGAGCAAATGTGCCATCTGCGTAACGAAGCATTCGGTGGGTCCGCATGACAAGTCCTGGTAGCGTAGTAGAGATCCCACCAAACACTTGAAGACATTGCACTGGGGTTTTGGGGGTGGACTCTGGTGCTTGTTGGGCCAGGATCGGAATGCCCAGACCAAACAAAACATCACAATCCAATTCTAGAACAATCCAATCTCCAGGCGTATCCTGGTAATATTCGTTTGCGGTGGAAACGAGATCTCTCTTGTGGACGGTTGCCCTCGTGAACTTTCCATCCGCCATGAAAGTTGGTGGAAAGTAAGGCTTTCGAGCTTCCACTGCTTCTGTCCAGTTGGATCTCAAACAGAGATGGAAAATGGAAGCAGCATCTGGAGGCGGAGGGGGAGGAGGAGAATCAGCAGGCAAGGGACACGCCGTGTTACCTGAAGTACCTGAAGTACCTGAAGATGCCTTAGAAGCAACGGGAATTGGCGCTTCGGCAAGTGCAGGTGCAGGTGCAGGTACTGGTTCAGTAGCAGGCCTGTTGCTGAGAGAGCACGCTGGAGCAGCTCCGGGATTTACATCGTCCCAGCTAAAGTTTGCATCATGATACCATCCCATGATTGAGCGAGCAATGATGTACTACGAGTACTGTCGGTATAGAACAACGTTGATTGCAAGAGGTGATGTAGTCGTTGTTGTTGTGAACACCCCACAGATGACTCCGACACAACGTCAGATCACCACGTCAGCAGCCACTCCTGTCCATCGTCGGTCCAATCACCGGACCACACGAACACAACCCGGATATTTGAATTCTCCGACTGCACAAAGATCAAGACTCTCCACCACCATCCACCATCCAAGTGTCATCCACCTTTCTCGTTGGAGTAAGTGCAACCATGACTTCCTTTCAAGTAGAAAACATTCAAATTGTGAATGAAGGGAAAGCAGGAAATCACATAGAAACGGGAGTCGGATTCTTTGACCACATGTTGGATCAGTTGAATTCACACGCCCAAGTTGGAGTAGGTCTGAGAGTGTTGCAGGATGGCGAGGAATCGATGGACATGTCCTCCAAGAACCGACTTTCTTCCCAGAACCAGATTCTGCTCTGTAATGCTGTAGCAGAAAAGTTGGGTTCTGCTATGGTTGCCTCCTTGCAAACGGATGCCAAACCAGCCGATGTAGTGTCGCGCTTCTGCTGTCCGCTGGACGAGGCTTTGGTGGAGTGCGAGATTCGTCCTGCCAACAAGGGTGCCAATGACGACTCCAATTTTCAATGCGAGCTGGCTCCCTATGGTATTTATCCAAAGGGCATGGGGCGAACCAGAATTGGGCAGTGGGAAACTATGTCAGTGGAATCGTTTTGGAAGACACTCTCCAAGAGCTCGGGCCTTTCCATTCGTCTCAAGAAAGTACGGGGAGACAACGGACACCATATCGTTGAATCCGCCTTCAAGGCATTCTCCAGAGCTCTCCGAAATTATCTGGATCTACCTAGCAATTTGTGGACCGTAGGCGGGGTAAATGATCAAGCAGGTATTGCCTTGAACCGAGCTGGAACCGTCGCACGATCCACCAAGGAAACCTCAATTTCTGTGGATTTGAAGCTTAATGGAAAACTTCAAGATACCAAAATAGAAACCGGCATTGCCACTTTGGACGAGTTCTTTACGGTGTTTGCACAAAGTGCCAATTTGTCGCTGCAAGTATCATGCCAGGGTGATTTGTGGGTGGATGACCACCATACAGCAGAAGATGTCAGCATTGCCATCGGCCAGTGTATTACCCAAGCACTTGGTACCAAGGCTGGACTGAACCGTATGTGGGTGGCAACATCCATGCATGGAGACGCCAAGGTTGAAGTCACCATGGATTTAAGCAACCGTCCATATTTGGGACATAATTTGCATGATGCCCTCGGTTTGCAGGAATATGTTAATCCGAACACGACCGTCCCTCTCAGTTGTGAGATGATGGAGCATGCTCTGGACTCTCTTGTAGCAAATGCTCGCATGACGGTTCATATTGTTAATCTCTCGGTTGGATCTCCCGTGTCGGACGTCGTCATGGCAACTGCCAAGGCTTTCGGTGAGGCATTCCGTGTGTGTGCGATGGTTGACCGTCGCCGCGCAGGTCAAACTGCAAGTAGTAAGGGTACCCTTTCCGTCTAAGCTTACACCGAAGCGGTAATAGTTGACTTTGTTCTTGTTTCCATTACATTATGACATTCGCCAATCAAACAACTCGTTGAAGCTATTCTCCGGGAATTATGCCCAGTAGCGGTCCAAGACCTGAGCAACTAGTTCGTTAGGGTCGTTCTCATGCCACAAATCCCAACACACTTGGTCAATACAAGCCCAAAGTTTGCTGGAGTTGGAAACTCCACCCAACGTCTCGGTCGTCAGCTCATACAGCCTTGTCTTTCTGGATTCGTGAATGGACCCTCTTTGTGCTATGTTTTGTTCGGTAACTTCGGCAACGGATGGCTGCGACGAAGGGGTTCCAGTCATGGCACAATTTGATTCGGTACCATCAACATCTACGGTTCCCCAATCAGTTGAACTCTTCTGTAGTGCAGTCATATTCGGCTCGTTGCGTGCAGATGGAAATGAAAAAGGGATCGTGGGTTCGCCGGCAACAATACTGAGTTTCTCCTCTTCTTCGTCGGAGACTGCCTGTGTTTCAAGATCAACTGGTTTGGGATCAGCGTTTGCGGCAGCCTTCTGAACCGACGATGATTGAAGCAAAGTTCCTCGGAAACCACGTTCTGAGCTCACAGTCGACCTTTTATCCTTTTTGTCCACCTTGTTGTTGGATTTGTCAGCAGATTGATCCATATTTGAACAAGAAATCAAGAGTTCCATGAGGATGTCTTCTTCGCCGATATCATCCCGACGAACAAGAACTAAGTGTTTCTTTGGGTCGAAATTCCGTGCCGCGGAGCAGAACACGGTAATCCAATCGGGAAAGGCAAAAGTTGTCTCGTATGCACAGGTAGGAATGGGATGTACTTGGGGCTTTTGGTCGTCGTCACCAAACACCACTGCAGCCAAACCGTCCGAAAGTGGAATGTTGCAGGATTCGTACAGCTGAAGCCGCACAGCAGCAAGATTGTGTGCGAGGGACACTTTCACAGAATCTTCGCCAACTATAACACCACAAGGATACACGGCCTTTCGTTTTCTGGACGAGCGCCTTAATTCTGTTTGTACAGGAGAACTGTTAGACGATTCCCGCACCAATTTCAGGGACTCTACAATTTCATCATTCGAGGCAATAAGGCGCGTCTCATAGACACGTAAGACCATTGAGTCCGGGGGTGTATCTTCCAAGTCTGACTCAATCAAAATAGCTTCAGCTGCAACCGTTCCAATTTCGCGGCACACGTTCGAACCTGCAGGCACGGATTGTATGCCGCTTTCCAATGAGACATTTTCTGCGTTGAGCATTCCCCTCTTTGGCGTCGATAGATAGGGGGCAAATTCCTTCATACATTCTTCGTCACCACAAAGCCCAGGGCTGAGTGTAAATTCCTTCTCGGAACCATCCAAGGAGAGACGAAGCGTTTCTTCCCCTTGTCGAGGAAAAAGGACCCGAGGGTGGTTGGACGAAATGAGCGCAGCGTATTCAGCAAAGTTGGCGACAGCGTGGCTTTCTGGCTCTCCAGACTGATACGAGTGTACCAAAGAAAAGAGTTCAGACAGTGAATTGACATACGCGTTGTATTCTTCTTGACTCAAAATCGTCACAAAATCCGACAGCGTCTCTTGATGGCCGCCTTCACCAGCGGTAGGAGTCTCAAAAACAGATCCTTGAATGACCTTCTGGTGTTTACAGCAGATAAAGGAACGAATACTCGCAGCAAGCCTTTCAGTCGCCTCCCGTTCAAACTGCAAAACCACGCTGTGGCAACTAGGGAATGCAGCATTGGCAACATAATCGACCAGTTCTGCCAAGTTTTCCCCTTTCAGCCTACTTTGGGAAGACATAGACTTCACAGCCCTTTGCCATGTTTCGATATCCTTCTTATGTACAATCCTTCCCCCGTTATCTGCATTGATGAAATTCAGGAGGAGTCTTTCATGGGATAAAGTGCGCCTTCCATCCAATACATCTTTCAACACATCAGAGCCCTTAGCGGATTTCCCCCATTCAACGACCGCATCACGAAACTCCTCAAATCTATTCCTCTCGCTCCTGCAAATTGGACAAGTGTGCCTTTCTCTACCTTCAGCGTTGTCACTATCATGTAGGGTCCTATGTATGCGGAACGGTGTAGCCGAGGGAAACAGATACTGCACCAAGTTCCATTCCCGCGATGAGACATATCTCACTTTGCTTCGGTTATTCAGTACATCACAATTTCCATGAGNACCAAGTTCCATTCCCGCGATGAGACATATCTCACTTTGCTTCGGTTATTCAGTACATCACAATTTCCATGAGGACCTACGCGAGAGCGAAAGGATGAGCACAAAAGCAAGAGAGATGCAAACATTTGATTGATATACCACGTACAAGCAATGTTTCCATTGACGAAGTCATCAATTGATGATCCAGACTTGCTCGAGCCCAGCTGAGGTTCTTGTAATCGCGACACATCTAGACTTGCAAGCCCAGACATGTTGTGCCCGTCAAGATTTGCGACAATCTTAAGAAACGCGGTAAAATTCTGTCGAAACTTGGTGACCAAAGTCCGTGAAACTGCAAATGCATATTTTTCTTCTTCTGACGTTGGCTCTGAACCGGGATCAAAATGGAGAATGTGAGGATCATTACCGTTGGACGTTTCAAAGTATTCATATAGATCTTTGGCTCTTTTTACAATGGACAATTTTTGACCGATTTCAGTTTGGCAAGCAAGTCCACACTCTTTACAAAACAGGTTTTTGTCTGGTGTGATGCGCCGTCCCTCCACTTCGAAGTTCTGTTCATCTAGGGATGAACTTTCAAAACTGTCTCCCAGGACACTTCGTCGTTCTCCTGCTATCACCGACAGCAGCGATTCATATAGTTTTGTGGGAACTATTTTCCCTTCCATGGCACCGGAAGGGGACAATCGTCCATGGGCACATAGTAGTTCTGGTATGTTGACAATAGGACCATTCAATTTGAGTTGCCCTTCAACAGATATTTCTGGTTGGCATCGCAGGTATCCTTTGAGAAAGGAAGTATCCATCCAGCATCCGTAATCAAAATGGCCTCCTACTGTTTTGTGAGGGATATCTTGTGCGGAAACAAAAGTGCTGGCGTTCTGAAAGATTGCCTTTCGAAGAGCCATTCTTCGGCGTTGCAACCTATCCGAGATTTGCCGATCCTCGTCACAGAGCCTGTATGATTGTGAGCCAATACATGAAATATCAATGACCTAACATTTCAAGAAAGACAATACGTACCGGGTCAAATTATCATNTGTGAGCCAATACATGAAATATCAATGACCTAACATTTCAAGAAAGACAATACGTACCGGGTCAAATTATCATAGGATAGTTGACGCTTCTTGGTGACTTCGTCCAAAACTCCAGAATAGCTCTGCCACAACGACGCCCTCCGACAAATAGTAGCTGCTGCTGTAGACGACAGGTGTTCTTCGTGGACATAGTACATATTGTAAGCATCTTGGCTTCCCACTGTATTCTTCGGAATCTCTCGCGTTGGCAGGAAACTGCAAGAAGGGCCATAAGGGAGCAACTTCACGCTTTCGTCGTTGAATTCATACCACGCACCACTCAGCCAATCCATTGCTTCTGCAGTATAGTGGCCGCTGTAGGCAGAAGTACCGTGATGTCTCATGACGGCACAAAGCAAGTAACGTTTGGGCTTGTCATCAAGTTGTTTCACGTCCAAGGTAAAAGGGAGTAGCACCTTTTCAGAGACCTTCTTCTTCAGGAGTTTGACACGGTCAAAGACGTATCTTGATAGTTGTACGTTAAGGACTGGAGGTAGTTTGGAAAATGACATGGTTCGCTCAGCATCTTGCTTGGAGTTGCAATAATCACAGAAATATTGATTTTCCCCATCTAAAGTCTCTGGGTGGGTATATTGATCCAAACAAAACTGGACATCTGTATCGGCATTCTTATCTTTCCCGCTCCCTGTAAAATATTCAACAATGGTTCCCAGCTTTGTCCCAGGTGGCCGCTTGACGATCGGCAAGTTCAGGTCCATGAACCCTTCGTTGCGTCTAGATTTAGATTTGCATCGCTTGCAGACTGTCTCATAAGTTGTTTCCCCTTGAAAAATGCTTTGCAGAAGCGTCGCGAGATTCCCGTTGTTGTCACACTGTTGAAAGGATTCCTCCATGCGATCGAACAAAAGTCGGGCAAACTCGTTCGGATCCTGCTGTTCGTAATGCTCCAATCCTAAGGCATTGGAGAAAGCGAGTGTCGTTAATTTTCGTTCCCCGCCGATGAGCATTTGAGCCAAGAGTAGTTGCAACGTCGTCATGACTGAGTTCATGTTGTGGGTAGGCTCCACCTTCCTCCAGGAAAAAATACCATTCAGAAAAGTTGGATTTTGCGCCAAACACTGTAGCTGTGTATTGAGATAGCATGTTGCACCCAGGTTCTGGATTCCGGGGGGGAGAGCCAAGGCAATGTTCCCTGGGGACACTTGGAGTTTACCTTTTAAATCTCCATAGAGTAGATGCTTATGCCACTCTTGAAGTATTTGTAAGTATTTGTCGGTGGTTAAGCCATCTTCTCTTTCAGAGGCGGAGTGTTGAATTTTTAGGGCATGGTAGATGTGTGCTCGAATGACTGGGATTTCTACCTCAACTGGTTGACGAAGTTTCGTGTGACCTTCCACTGTCTCTGGGGAAAAAATCGTGTCGGCAACTTGTATGGATGGAGAGGTGAAAAAGTCCATAGGATTGAGCGACGAATGGAAGTCATCATTGGCAGCGCTGTCCTGAGGGATGGTGCTGGGTTGCAGGGGATCGAGAAATGAAAAAGGAGATTCTAGACCTGTGCATGATGTCTCACCTTTGCTCTTGGAGGTATCCCCTTCTAGAAATGCAAAGGTCTGATCGATATCCATTTCTTTCTTGGGTTTTTTATCTTCCTCGATGACGTCAATCACAGTTACATCCTTGGGATCATCCATGGCTGTGACTGCAGGATCTTCGGACTGGGGATTGGCAACACTTGTGCTGGCACCCTCACCTAAAGACTCCCGCAAGCGGTTATCGAGAGATTGGCAGCGTTCCTGCAACACATCATTCACAATACCACCCAAAGTTCCTAGGCAAAATGGATTAAAATCGCAGGGGCAACAGTAGAACTCATCTCCCGGTCGACCTGGGACGATAAAATATGCTGGAGACGTGGAATTTTCAGTGTCTAGTTCCGTGGCTTTGGAGTTTTTTCTTCGCTTTTTCGTAGCATTGGAAGTAGAAGAAGCCTTTGTCTTTTGAGTGAGAGATTTAGCTGACCACCTTTGCAAGGAAGGACAGGAACAACTAACAGCATGTCGGACTAGCACTTGAGGGTCCTTCAACTCGTCCAAATGATGCAAAGGCTCAGGTGGAAGACTTCCCCATTGGCAAGTATCCCACGGTGTGGAAACAGCATTTCCTCCTTCTAGTGACTGAGTCTTGAGGAACAACCCGCGATAAGGATCTTGCACTTCATACTCAGCTTGTTCAATCAAACGCCGCAACTCCGATTCCCCTGGTGCCGTGGTCCGCTTCTTGTTTGTCGATGGAGAGGCGAAAGAGGTTGTGCGACTTTTCCCACCACGGAGCGTTGCTTCTTCTATCACCTTCGCTTGATGATCCATGACTACAGTAGATCAGCACTTTTACACTCAAACTCTCGTGGCAACAAAAAAATGAAGAGACGCTGCTAGCTTTGCATGAAAAAGAGTTGTGGAAGATTTTCGATCCTCTGGGTCCGACGTAATTTTAGGTATGTACTACAGTAGGGTACTCTGGTACAGAGGAGCTCCAAAATTGTACTACCTATCTAGTACTTTCGCACACACCGGTAGGATTAGTGATAAGTGAACCATCATAAAATATAGGGATTCTAGTAGCTAGAAGTTAGGAAAATGGAGTCAAGTCGTCGTTTTCGACACGAAGAATGCTACCAGAGGGAAGTTTCGTCAGCAGATCGTCAAGGGCAGAAATCACGTACTCGTCACGCACTCCCTTCGGTACCACCGTCATGCTCGGTTCAAAGATTCCTGAATTGTTGAAGCGGAGGAGGTTCCTTCGGTTTAGTGGCTTGTTTTCACTGCCAACGTTGTCCTCATCGCCGTCGCCATCTTGCCTGGCCGGTGTGTCTGGAATCATGAGCCCTTCCAATGTCAAGACGGTTTTGAACTCTGGATGTCCCACGAAAGGATAGCTTCCAAATGACACGTTCGGATGTTCGGAGACAACATTATTCAAAACATCCACAATTGATGGCTCGTCTACCCCAAGAACAACCTTGTAGGCTGCACCTCGTTCTAGTTGCGAAGAGAGGTAAGATGCCACATTTTGGATTGTCTTGTTGAAGAACTCGGGAACTCCTGGTAGTACAAAAATGTTTCTACATTGCAACACGGGCCAGTCATCCAATTCTTCTGACAAATAGCGTAGCTTGGCATTGGATGGTAGAGTTGCCATTTTTCGTTGGGCATGTGTGAGAGGCAGATCGACTACTTGGTTCATTTTGCTTTGAAGCAGTTTTGCCATTTCGTCGTGGAAGACAAGTTCGCGATCGAGCGCGAGCGCGACGCTTTTGATGGTCACATCGTCGTGCGTGGGACCCACTCCGCCAGAGGTGATAATCACATCCACTTCGTCTTGAAGTCTTCGAATGTCCTTGACGATCTCGCCTTCATTGTCTGAGACGACCACTACCCGCCGCAATTTGACGCACTCCTTGCGCAATGCTTGAGCAGCAGCAATAGTGTTTTGATCCAATGTCATTCCCTTCAAAATTTCGTCCCCAATGATCAAAATCCCCACTGTTTTCTCTCCAGTTGACAGGCCGTCACAATTTCCATCCAAAGAAAAAATGGTGCTATCATCCAGTCCTCCGATCGACTCGGAAGTGTTTACATTCGAGGAAGAATCCTCTACAGATGCAACCGTAGAACGAGATTCCAACTGCCCCGCAATCGACAATGCACTGGAACAATCCGCAACGCTCGCCGTGGTCGATGTATGGTTTGACGCTGGGGGCTTTGACGATGAAGATACTTCCGTCTTGTCCTTGGAATGAGGTTTGAAACGGCCCGCTCGTTCTTGTTCCCAGTCTCTTAACATGTATGCGGGCCAGTATTTGGGAAGGTGCGATGCATTCTTGCCACATAACACTTTCAGGGCTGGACATGGTTTGGAGTTTTTGGTGGTACCAAGACTTGTGTAACCTTGATCGTACAGGGTGCAGTAGGGAAGATGGAATAGCCGAAGGAAATGCCATACATGGCCGTAGTTCCAGGATAAAATGGGATTCACTCGCATAAAGGGCGGCATCCAGTGACTGGAGGGTGCAAACTCATCTTGACCTGCGGCATTAGGATCGGAGTCGCGTGTGCCAAGGACAAAGGCCATGGGAAATGGGATCTGACTGCCATGGAGGAAGTTGGACTTGACCAAGGCCGAAAGCCCTTCAGAAAATTGAATACCTGTGGCAAATGCAACCATATCCAAATCGTATTGCTCCACATTACTATGCAAAAACTCTTTCACTTCAGGGAACTCATCGACATGATCAAAGTAGATGACGCGAGGCCGAATCATGGGCAAGCCATCGGGATTGGAAGATTTGAAATAATTGGCATGTGCCGCTCGAATGAGATGCAAAATAACCACTGCATCCTTTCCCCCATTGAAAGAGCAAACCACAGAGGCGGGACCGTACAATCGATATGCATGATCCAAAGCATTCAAAGCCTTCTTGATGCCGTGACTGACATATGTATCAGAACACTTCATGAATTGGTCGTACAAAAGAAGAGATTCTTGGAATTGCTTGTCGGACCAAAGTGGTCTTTCTGATAGATGTGAGATGGCATCATCGTCGCCTGAAATAACCCTCCAATTGGGTGTTGATGGTGATTCCGATGAATGAGAAAGCAAGGCAGAAGATGTTGAATCCATCATGTTCGCAGTGAGCAATACGCTCTTGACAGAATGAGGAAAAGAGGGAAGGAATGCTTCTCCCACAACAAAAGTGGAGGAAACAAAGAGTATAAACAAGCACTTGACGAGAGAAATCGGCCCACTGGAACTGCTGGATTCACAGAACTCCGTTGGCATCAGTGTCCAATCGCCCAGCCACGAAAACAACCAAGAAAACCCTGTTCTTGTTTTTCCTGTGGTTTGGTCAGTACAATCCGATCTCCTACCGTACTGTATGTGTTGTACTTGAGGAGGATGGCGCCAACGTTCTTACGAGTAGTGAAAGACTATAATCAACGCAGTGAAGAGTGAGTAGAATGGTGACGCTGTCGTTCCTCTTCATTCTCACCGTCTTGCCGTGGACCCACCAGAACCAGTTATGGTGCGGTGCAAGACGACGAAGTATCCTTGCGAGCTCGCTGCGCGCCGGGCGTGAACGTCAGTTGTATGTGCAAAAAGTCGTGGAAAATCGCCAAGAAGGCTCACCACATTTTCCTCGCCACCAAACCATTCGGCAACTTCCACAACAGTGGACCTGTTTGCCAATTCCAGTGTTGTCCTCTACAACAGTCATCATGGACCGTCGTATGACATCTCCATCTCTCATGAAGTCTCCTCCAAGGTGCTCCAGGAAGAGAAACAGTTCTTTGATTGCGTCGCCAGCTCCCTTTGGAACACCTACCAAAACGCCGAGCCACAGGAAACTGAACTCCAGCGTGGAGTCTCGATTTTCTTCGCCCTCGCCATCGCTTGTCAGGTCTTCTAGGAGATATGGTACTCCAAATTCTTCTAGTGATGATCGATTTATCCCTTCTCGGCGCAACATGAACATCGACTTGTGTCGACGTGCCCTCCTCACGGAAGACACCAACATTGGTAACCGTTCTGATGCAGCTTCTCCCGAGGAGACCAAAACCACCACGCCCATCGAGACCCCTGTTCAAAAGGAGTATAAACGAAGAATGCTCAGCTCTTTGTGCAATGTGCCTCTCGATGCTCTGGATGAGAATGCCGCTCCAAGGGGGATTTTCTCCTTTGGTCAAAAGGAAAACCCCATGGAAAGCAAAGCATTTCCCCGGGCCAGGGATCCATTTTCTCAGGATACACTTCGCGTACTCCAGCGCTTTGAAGACGTTCCAGATATTGAAGACTCCCGCAAAAGCCACAACGATGCAATTAATCGCAGGATTCCCAGTCAGCCCACTCGCATCTTGGATGCGCCAAACCTGGTGGACGATTTCTATCTCAATTTGATCAGCTGGAGTGAGGACAATGTTTTGGCTGTAGCCCTTGCTCATTGCGTCTATCTCTGGAATGCCACGTCTGGTGAGATCCAACACCTGACCACAGTCCAAGGAAATGGAAACTACGTGACCTCTGTCTCTTGGTGTACCAAACCGGGCACCACCCATTGGATTGCGATAGGAACCAACGTGAACAACGTGCAGCTCTGGGATACTCACTCCCTTCAATGCATTTCTACTCTCTCGGGACATTCTGGACGCGTTGTAGCCATGGCCTGGAATCAGCATTGGCTCACCACTGGGGGTCGGGATCGGCTTATCCTGCAACACGATGTGAGAATTCGCCACCATCTCGTCTCGACGTATCGCGCCCATGAACAAGAAGTTTGTGGGCTGAAGTGGAATGACGAAGGCACTGCCTTGGCAAGTGGGGGTAATGATAACAACCTCTGCATTTGGGATGCGGCGATGTCCTCTGTGCAACGGCAACGAAGAAACCAAGGCTCGGCCCATTGGGCTTCCGACGTTGGTCCACGATTGGTCCTCCAACAACACAAAGCAGCGGTCAAAGCTTTGGATTGGTGTCCATTCCGCAGGGGTGTCTTGGCCAGCGGAGGGGGTACAGCCGATCGCACCATCAAACTTTGGAACTCGAACAGTGGGGCCATGCTCAACTCCCTCGATACAGGATCCCAGGTCTGCAGTCTTGTATGGAGCAGGCATCAACGAGAGCTGTGCAGCTCTCATGGTTTCTCTGAAAACCAACTAATGCTTTGGCGATACGGAAGTGGTTCCAATTTGACCAAGGTCAAGGAATTGACCGGGCACACCTCGCGAGTGTTGAGTCTAGCTTGCAGTCCGGATGGAAGCACTGTAGTGTCTGCTGCTGGAGATGAGTCGTTGCGCTTCTGGAATATCTTTGGAACCCCACCTAGTCGGAGGTCAGAGAACCTCAATATTGGAGAGTTGTCGTTTGGCATGCCACAAATCCGATAGTAGAGAAAGTGGCAAGAATGGAACATCCAATCTTTGCCGATAAAATCAATATTAGCCCATACTACTATAGCGGGGTTGTTTGTGATGAGTTGGTTTCCTATACCTTGTTGATAGAGTAGTAAAATGTAGTTACTGTGGAGAGTCGGCGGTGCGTCCTTGCATCCGTTTAGGAGAAAAGGTGAATATTAGATTCAATGGAATCAACGAATGGTGCGAAATGAGGTGGCGACAGGCCACAATCCAAAAGAGATTTGCCGTGGTGCATCACACAACATCACACGATACAAGCCAAGTACCAGTACTGTACAGTGAACGATGATGATGCCAGTCAATCAAAGATCAAGTCTTATCGTTCGCAGTGGCCTGCTGCGATGCAATCGTCGTAGATACAGTGAAACAAAGAGAGTCCTTCTCTCTTCCAAGCCTCCCAAGGTTCATTCGACACAAAAAGGCGTCGAATCCTGGTACACAAGCCGAAAAGTTACATCGGCGTCTCTAGACATGGGACGGTACAACCTTCGACGGTTGGACTATGCTTCATTGGATCCTCCTGTATGGACTGTTCCTCCGCATCCGCCAACAAAGTCCGTGTTGGAGCGACTTTTGTTCCCCTTGTCCATTGTAGCAACTGGCGCCGTCGTTGTTTGGGCCTACATGAATCCAGAAGAAGAAGATATGACAGAATACTGGAAGCGAGTTGAGTCGGGAAGAATTCTTTGGGACGATGATGATGATGATGACGACGACGAAGAGGAGGACTGATTGAAATTGTTGTTTAGCGTGCCATCACTCTCGTTTCTTTGTCCAGAAGCCTTGCGAATCTACTACCTACCTATTAGACAATATATTCCTTTCCATCGATTTGTTTGTACAGTACGTACTGTATGTGTATGTGTATGATTCCTGTGCTATTCGTGTACTATACCTTGACTGTCTTCCCCCAGTGCTTTGGCATTCTAGCTAGTACTAGTAGGTGCAAGGTTCCAAACCTTTCCAAAATGGTTGACACGATTGGTTGGTACTATCAACAACCAATAGTACTGTACTACATCATAGAATGTGTTGTTCTACAGTAGTAATTCCAAGTTATCTGAACCACAATGAACTGCCCTATGAACTGCCCAAACTGCACCACGTGGTGGACGTGGTGGAAGATGATAAAGGGTTAATCCGGAGCCTCCGAATCACTCGAGTCAGCCGAATCACAGGAAGGAAGCGTGACTCCACCACACACAACACCACCAGAACAAGAACAGACGACGACTAGCCAATGAATGTCGCGTGGCACTTCGCGGACGTTGCTTTTACCCCAATCGTGAAACTGTGGAAATCCGGTGTTGTTGACAAGAAGTGGACGACGTAGAACGACGTGGGAGTGGAATCCACCAGTAGTAGTACCAGTACCAGTACTTTACTCACTACGGTACTCACAGCCGGGTGTGTCGTGCATGACCACGGAAGCCGGGAAAGAGTCGTTCCTCCCAAAGAACGGGAAGACTTTTTTGTCACAATTTTCCTTCTCGGAGGGTTGGAAAGTGCTCTTCCATTGTCTTTTACAGTGTGGTTAATCACTGAGTTTCAGGTTACTTGTTGAAATAACTCTCTTTATCAACAAGAATCAAGTACAGCATGACTCTTGTTGCGATTTCTCCCAACAAAAGGAGTGGATCCTCTTTGTACTACTGCAACACCAAGATGAAGAACAACAGGATGATGGGGCAACGGGAAACTTTGGCCTCTGGCAAGAACAATGCTCGATGCGGTACTCCCCGAACTCCAAACTCTTGCAAGTTTGCAATCAGTCCTCCCAAGCTCTCCGAGAAGGAACAACCACTGTGGTTGTTTCAGACTCCTCCTCCTAGTAGTACCGGTAGTACCGGTAGTACTGGTAGTGCTGGTAGTACTGCTGGTGGTGGTGCAGCTGGTGGTGTGGAACAAGTAGAAGACAAATGGAAGTCTCCATCGTTGTTGCAACAAGCGTTCCATCAGGCCTCTTGGCTCGAGACCTCACCTCCACCTCCTCCCAAACCCTCTCGCTACAGTCCCTCTCGTGTGGCCATTGCGGGAGGAACCAAGTTTTGGGGAGGGGAATTGGATATTCCTTTCCATGATGGCAACCAGCACACTGGCAAGCGTTCGCTCGCTTCTTTGTTTGATCTCGTAGTCTGTGAATGCCAAAACAACGACGATGACGACGACAAGGAAAACCAAGCTTCTACAAGTACTCTCGCAAGTCCGCCATGCAAAAGGAACAAGAAGGTTCTTGTTCCTACTACTAGTACTAGCAGTACTAGTAATATGGTTCTCTTGGCTCCAAGAAGAGGACGCCACAGCAGCAAGAATAAGAACAGCAACGTGATGAATCACAGTCTTGCTTCTTCTTCTCGCCGGATCATTTAACAGGATCTCCTCACGTCCTCCTCCTGCACCATCCAACAACAACAAGACAATCACTTTGTCTCTCAGTTATTCCCTACTACTACTAACTTTTTCCAATCATATTCCGAGGAGGGACGATGCTGCTGCTGCTGCTTGGTGGCTGTCTTTTTCTGCACCTTGCTTCTTGCCTTTCGCCCCCTGCCATCATGACCCCCTTTTCCAACCATTGAACGCTCTTCTTATTTACCCCACGAACTGCTCCTTCTGGTCCATCTCTTGGAGAGATGTAGACTCAGCCACTTGGGTGTTGTTCTCTCGAAACGTCTGTTTCCAAGAGTCGTATGGTTTGTTATATACACGTAAAATACAACAAAATACTAAACTACTAAAACTACTACCTAGACTGACATGGTCACTACCTTGAATGACTCCCCTAATACAAATATTACCTAGTTTATTAGTTTCCAATGACCCGTTGGATCCCAAGGTGGTTCGAGCGGCGATCGGGTGCCAGTAGTTGATGACACCACCGCGCAGCACAAAATCCTACCAGGAGTTGCACGTACTGGATACCGTAGCACCTAAAGAGATAAGCATCCTATCACCGACCATCATCAGGCATCCGTCCAGGACGAGTATAGTACGGTACGATACCCCTCCAACGCTTGCGGTAGTAGATACTCCCCTCTAGCAGCACGAGTACCGTAGTTGCATACTTCCCTTGTTTTTGATTTGCAAGGACAGTCTGTTGCTGTTGCTGTTGCTGTTGCTGTTGTTGTTGTTGTTGTTGTTGTTGTTGCTGTAGCCACGTGACTACCTTTGACAGGAGAACTGACAGGAGAACAAAACATTCCAACTACGAGTACAGTACCAAGATCGTTGCAAGGAGTGTAGTAGATTCTGATTGTCAGCAAAGTCGTAGCTTCCATATCACTACATCCAATTCTAACCCTAATCATGGGCAATCAGCAACCAAACGGTGGAGGAGATCCTTCCCATGGAGATCCCAATGGACATCCTGGCATGCCCGGAGCCTATGGAGCTTACGGTCTTCCGCCTCCTTCCGGTCCCTATGGAAACGACCCGCGTTCCCAACCACACTCTGCTCAATCCCCGTATGGTGCTTCGCAAAGCCAATCTTCCCAACCTGCTTCTTCCTCGGAAGATGCCTCCATGACCATCTTGGACTCCAACCAAACAGCGGCTGCTGTGGCCAACGCAAAGCCTGCCGTCTTGGACGACGACACTGTGCCTACCGTCTTTCGCTGGGAGCATGGAGGTCGACAGGTTTACATCACTGGAACCTTCAATGGGTGGTCCAGACAAATCCCCATGCACCGCTCCGGTAACGACTTTACCTACATTCACAACCTCCAGCGTGGAAAGCACGCCTTCAAGTACATTGTCGATGATGAGTGGAGGTTCGCTCCGGACCAGCCCACCGTGGCCGATATCGAGGGCCGAATCAATAACTTTATCGACGTTACTGACTTTACAGCTTATACGGGTGATCGGGAGTTCGAAAGGGAAAAGGCGGCTGCCGAGTATGGCATTGAAGGGGGAGAAACATCGGACGATGCTGCTGCTGCTGCTGCCGCTTCTGCAGACGACTCGGGGTCTGCTGCCTCTCGACCCGACAAGGATGGCGAAGTCTTCTCGCAGAAAATGCCCGATCTCGATGAGTATACCAAAGAACCACCTCCTCTCCCACCGCATTTGCGACATATCATTCTCAACAAGCCTCCACAGCTCAAAGATACGACTGCCTTGCCCGTCCCACAACATGTCGCCTTGAATCATTTGTACTGTACGGCCATCAAAGAAAATATGATGGTTCTGGGGATAACGCAGCGGTACAAGACCAAGTTTGTCACCACTGTGTATTACTCACCTTGTGCCAAGTAGCCAACGTCACTGTGATGTTACCATTCCAATACTAGGTAACATAAAAACGAAAAAAATGCCCACAAGTTCTTTTATTACTACTACTTTACTACTACAGTACTATTAATAGCAATAACAAGTCACAGCAAATTGAATCTACTACAGGTATGGGTGCTAGTCTTCACATTCATGATTGAATTTAGAACTTCTCCTTCCCTGACATGTCCGATCCAGGCTCCGAACCGTATTCTCCAAAGCTGCTGTTGGTGAACATGCGGGGTTTTCGGGGGGCTCCTTGGACGTAAGCTCCCATGGGACCGGTCACGTTCTCGGCCTTTGTGCGTCCGTTGTTGTCAGTGTACAAGGAAAATTCGACTGGCTCTCCGTCCTGTCCGTTCGTTGTGGAACATGGGCAGAAAATACCATGTGAGATCCAAAACATGTCATATACAAAACAACAAATCAAATTCCCCAAACCATCGAAACCATTGAATCAGACACAGGACATGTACGTACAGCGAGAGAACGGAAACCCTCAGAGTGAATGGCAGTTTGGTGGACAAACACATCCTCAGAACCATCATCGGGGACAATGAATCCGAATCCCTTCTTACTATCGAACCACTTGACGGTTCCAGTGGAAACAACAGCGTTGTTGGCAAAGGTTTGGATAGCTCCAATGGCGTTGTTCCATCGGGCAGGTCCAGAAACACGGAAAGCAGATGTGATTACAGAACGGAACATGGTGCAAGATATTCGTTTTTGATTTTCCCCACGAAAAAGTTATGTGGTCCAAATCTTGACATGCTGTTTTTCTGCGGCGGAGAGGAGGTCCCCCGGTTGGCGGAATGACTCTGTCGACCCTACCGCCGCACCTACCGCACTACCACCATGTGTACACATGCTACTGCGCCTTACGTGTCAACTTCGTTTCGCCTTCGACTCCGAAGAGATAGTGAGTCCACGCAGTCAACGATCAAGAGTATGAGACAAGGACATCATGATGTTAGTTCTACACTACTACTGAGGAGTAACTCGTTGCAAAAACAGAGAAAGTGCCTTCACATGATGAAAAGAGTTTGGTTTCTTCTGGTGGACAGGTTCCAAGTCACAACCGCGCAACAAACAAAGGAACTGAGCTGATGGTACGGTCAAGAAGTCCACCAACAGAATTTAGGATACTTCTGAGTAGACGGTATCTACTAATGCATTAAAGTTCGTAGAATGATTTCATGATCTCATCAAAGGCTGTGGGGTTGTGAAACCAGGGGATATGACCACAAGCCTCAATCTCCTTTGTGGTTGCTGTTGGATATCGTTCGTAGACTTTGGATTTGCTGGGGCCGTAAATATCGGAATCGCCATACGCTAGCATGATGGGAAAGGATGGTTTGGGCATAGGAGGGAGCATTCTGTACTGGACAAGGTGGGGCCTAGTTCCGTTGATGGGTTCCGCCTTGACACTTGCAAGTTTCGATACGTCCACTTCGATGTCACCGTGTCCCTTGTGATAGGCTTTCAAGACAATTGCAAAGAGGCGCTGATAAGAGGAGTCATAGCCAAGATATCCCCAGAGGGAATACCATCCCATCATCAAAAAGTCCCAACTGGTTGTACTAGCTTGGTTGAACGCAAGCACCTCTTCCTCCGTTGTCTCCCAATCTTTATTGGTCCCGGAGCTTGGACTACAAAGAAAAAGGCTTTCAATACGCTCTGGGTGTGCATCCGCGTAGAATTGGGCATACAACCCCCCAAACGAATGACCAAACAAATGAAAGGTAGAAAGACCAAAGAAGGTCGCAATGGCCTCCAAATCGGAAATGTAAGATTCAACGCTGTAATCCTTCGTTGGGTTGTGGGATTCTCCAGTTCCCCGTTGCTGGAAGTTAATCACTTGGTACTTCGAAGAGAGTAGTGAGACAACAGGCAACATTTCATCAGGAACCCCTGGCCCACCGTGCAACAAGACTACCGTCGGTGACGAAGGCATGCGGTAGATGACTACGTTCAATGTAGTCTCTCCATTTTTGACCAGAATGTTTTCTGAGGAAGACATTTATAACGTTCTTTTTTGTTTCGGCTTTCTCAAAATTGTGGCAAGAGTTGGATGATCGAATGTAAGTTGCTCTAAGCTCCATTTCGATGTGAAGATGCAATAGCGGTCACATTGCATGGATCATAATTGTTTATGTTCGGTGTTGATCGCAGTTTGAGTCGTGAATCGTGAATCGCACAAAAATACAGTGAAAACCCAAAACAAACTGGATGGTGGGGTTGAGCTGGGGTATCATAAGTTGTAAATCAACAACACCACTAAGGGTTCTTGCACATGAGGCTACCCAATTTTGAAAACCGAAAAAGTGCCTTAGAGTGGTGTGAATACTTCTAATTTCCATTGCTAGGAACATTTCCAAGAATGAAAGCCCAATCATTGAATATGCTATGACAAGAAGGTAGCATACTATACCTCAGTTTGGTACCATTGTCCAATGAATTTAATAACACGGAGAAGAGGTATTCAGCTACTAAAGCTCATAAAACGATTTAAGGATCTCATTGAATGCAGTGGGATTGTGAAACCAAGGGTAATGACCACAGTCTTTAATTTCTTTGGTTATTGCAGTCGGATATCGCTCAAAGACTTTGGATTTGCTAGCCCCGTAAAGATCGGAGTCGACATATGTCAGCATAATGGGAAAGGAAGGACTGGGCATGGGAGCAAGCACCTTGTATTGAGCAATGTGGGGTCTAATTCCGTTCACCGCTTCTGCTTTCACGGATGCAAGCTGGGACTTATCGACCACCATATCAACATGGTGTCCCTTGTGGTAGGTCGTCATAACCAGAGCATAGAGACGTTGATATGAGGAGTCATACCCAAGGTACCCCCACAAGGAGTGCCATCCCATCTTTAGGAACTCCCAATCCGTGGTGTGCTCCTTGTTGTATGCAAGAACCTCTTCTCCAGTTTCCTCCCATTCTTTGTTGGTTCCAGATGCTGGACTACAAAGAAAAAGGCTCTTAATCTTCTCTGGATGAGCATCAGCGTAGATTTGTGCATACAACCCACCCCATGAATGCCCAAACACATGAAAGGAGGAAATCTCAAAACTGTTTGCAATGGCGTCCAAATCGGAAATGTGGGATTCAATGCTATAATCCTTGGTGGGGTTGAGGGAATCACCAATCCCTCGCTGCTGGAAGGTGATAACTTGATACTTGTGAACTAGTAGGGATACGACGGGCGCCATTTTGTCGGGTACACCGGGACCACCGTGCAACAAGATGACAGTGGGTGATTCAGGTTTGCGGTAGATGAGTACACTCAAAGTTGTCTCTCCATTTTTGACTAGAATGTTTTCTGGGGAAGACATGTCTATGGTTGGTTGGTTTGGTTTTGTGGATTTGTGGCATGCTTTGGATGATCACTACTTGCAAGTAAAGATCTCATGTTTTGCAAAAACGGTCCCATTCATTGAATCTTGTGGGATTGTGGGATTAAGCTCGAACTTGATCTTATTCACGGGCTTCGGATTTGTGACTCTCGAGATGGTACACAGGGCTTGTACATGCTGATGGATTAATTCCCACCTACATTCTAACGAAGCCATTCTTGAACAAAGTGCCGTACCCAAAAGAAGTGGCTTCTTCAACTACTACAAAGAAAATGGAGAAAGAGTAGTGGAGAATGACCTCGTTCTAGCATTGGTTGGCTATGATCAGTCAAGGGCTGGCTGTACAGCGCCAATAGTTTTGCTTCATCAGATGGCACTCCACATCTGGTGCTTAGGATTGACCAACCTTGGCTTTCATGACAGTTCCTGTCAATTGTCTGAACTAATCATTCATCGCGTTGGTATTCCTTGGGACCAACATGCCGTGAGTCTTTCACTGCTGTCAGTCTTCGTCCTCTCCATTTCGCTTACATGGTCAAAACCTTGGAACTCTTTTGCGCAACGTTGAAGCTACCTCGCATTTGTTTGAGGACTTCATATTCGGCATTAACAGCATCACATATGGCTGGTTCTTGCCGTGTTGACCCAAAGTGGACCCGTCTCGTTACATTCAAGCAGTGAAAACGCTGCTGGGGAAATACAGTTCATTTCTCTCGCAAAGTGCAGTGGCTGTGCCACTGATATTGAATTTGGATGGTTGGGTGAAAGGAATGGGATATCAGGTCCTCTGTGC